>JARYGA010054610.1:0-37231 GCA_030545235.1 Helianthus tuberosus | reverse complement strand
TGAATTTCGGGACGAAATTCTTTTAACGGGGGGAGATTGTGACAACTGGCACAAAACCGGTAATCTCCGTACAGTCTAAATATTATTTATTACCTGCAATTATGTGCTTAAATGTCAACATTGTCTGATTTCATGCAATACATGTGAATTCATGCACGTTTCATACTTCAAATATTGCTTTATGCATTACTTTTAGCGTCGCTTCAGAAAGAATAGTAAACTCACCGGTAAGACACACTGTGTCAGCATGTCTGCAGAAAGCAGCCAGATAATAGGATTAGGGCTTAGGAATAGGTCCAACATCTAAAATACATTAAAACCCAAGTATGGATACAAGGGTTAACATATAAACTTTCCGGAGGCTAAACTATACACTAAAAGACACCCGAAACGCACTTTAAATGCAGAATTCAGCATAAATCAGCACTAATTCAGCTATAATCAGCTTTTAAACATCTTAATATCATGTATAATTTATGTTTTATTGTTTAATATAACTTACAAAGTGTCGGGAATTAAAACTGCCACAAAAGGGGCTTCATACATAGTAAAACCACACAATTCAGCACTTTAACGAACCGAACAACCGGACTATAACCGGGACATCAAAATTTGACTAGAAGTAATGTTTTTATGATATTAAACTAGTATTGATAATAGAACACCTTAAAGATCATAAAAGCCCCTAAACACACTTAGACTAACTTAAACTCCCTCGTTTACACTTTAAACCCTCCACTTCCCAAAATTTACACTTTACCACCCCCCATTTCATCCAAGGCCGGCCCCAAAGGGCCCCACATGTTTTATATTATTTTATATAACTTGGTTCCCTAACTTGAGAACAACTAAATCTTAAAGAAAGATCTTGTGTTGGTTTTTTTTTATAATAACCCTAAGTGTTTACACATTACCCATCATTCTCAAAATCACTTCATCTTCCTCCCTCCTCCCTCTTTGCTCTCGGCTCACCTTCACCACCCATACATAACCCATTTTCAAGAATCAACCTAGCAATCCAAGGCCATTAGAAGGTGTAAGAAGCTCATTTAGGAAGGTGTATGGTGCTAGAACTTGAAGGACCACCTTGTGGTGCTTTTAACCTCTCATTTCCTTCCTTGATCATCATCTTCATTTTTGTGCCACTTCCCTAGCCATTAGAGTTAGTAGTAAGCTTCTTGATCACTAATTTAAGTCATGTTTATGTTATGTACAAGTTCCACCATCTAAACAACTTAACTTCTATTGTTAAAAATGAGAAGATCTAACATATTCATGAAGAAAATAAGTGATTACATGAAATTTTAGTGTATGTAATGAAGTTGTTGATGTTGTATCTAGTGTTTATGATTAGATCAAGTATGTTAAAGCTTGGATCTACCAAGTTTAAGCATGGATCTTGAAGGATCCATGGTTAAACTTGAAGATGAACATATGAAGCATAATGTAAACTTGAAATATGAATTTTTATGCATAAACTTGTAGTCTTGAAGTGATAAAATGTGTGTAGAACTAATTTTTGAAACTAAAACTCATGGAAAGTTTATTAAAAATTTAACATAAAGCTTGTTTATGAAAGATCTAAAGTTATTAAGCATGGATCTTGATAGATCCATGGTTAAACATGATGTTAAAAATAATGATCTTTCTAATGAACATAAAAGTGGACTTAGAATATGATTTACAAACTTTAAAGACCATTAAACTCATGGATGAGTTGGTTAATAAAATAAAGTTTCATAAAAAGTTTGTTAAAATACTCAAGAACACTTATTTTTGGAAAGATCATAATATGTTAAGTGTAGATCTAAAAGACTACACATTTTTAACAAGAAACAAGTTCACCATGATGTTTCATATGGAAAAATTAGTATATGTTGTTGGTGATTATTGTTGGAAAAATTGTTTTGGTGTTGAAAAGAAAATAAACACATGTTTTGAAAACATGGGAAACCTCCATTTTTAGGGGAAACTATGTCAAAAATTTTATAAAATTTTGACACTTAGAATAATATAAGTTTTTGGTGAAACTTATTCCCTAAAAATTCACCTAAAAATATTTACCAAGATTTCCCTAATTTTTGTGTAAAATTACAATTCAAGAAATGGTGATTTCTTCAAGTTAAAAGTAATATTAAGTATGTATATTTTTAGGGAAAAATATATATATTTAGTGATCACCAAATTTTGTGCTAAGTGTATATTATGTGTATTATATATATTAGTGTATTAGGGACTTGAAAATACACTAAATACTCCCATGAAGTATGAATACAAAAATACACTTACAAATACATGAGAATACATAAGTATACAAGTATACAAAAATCGGGTGTATAACAAGAATAACTATATATATATTTAAGAATGACAAAATATATATATTTTATACAAGTCTTAAAAATATATTATTCTTAAGAAATCTAATTCCGAAAAGTAGTAAAAATCAAAGTATTGATTTTTGGTGAAAAATACAAAATACACAAGTATTTACATAAAATACAAAGTATACTTTCCTAAGTATACTTGAACAAAAATATTATTGAAAATATTATTTCACAAAATACTTATATTTATTTTTGGGAAAATAATATAAGTAACATACATAGTTAAAAGTATAAATTATTTTTAACAAAGAACATATACATAAACAAAAGATGGTGACTTGTACTTGTGTAATATGTGACAACTGTCACTTTCGGGTAAATTACTTACATTTAAAACAATGATTTACATTATACAAGTATGTGTTTTGAATATTCGGACTGCATGATTACATGATATACATCTTAGAAAACTCATGGAATATTCAATTATGATGCACATGATTCATTTCATTGGGTACATTTGAAATAGTGCAAACAATTCACCGAAACAACTAGAGTAGTGCCTAGTGAACTAGAGTGCTGACGAAAACTACGGATCCGCAGAAAACATCTAAAATGACATCTTTAGGACTCGGATGAGAGTCCAATATCAATTATATGTTAAACCCTATATGGGAATACAAGAGTTCGGTTAATATTTTACCAATGCCCGGTAGCACTAAAAACTGTCCGAAATGCGCTAAAAGTGACCATTTCATGAATTTTCCGCAAAATTCAGCAATTGTAGTATTATTACAAGATGCAAAAATTGATGTTTAGGCACCAATTTCATATAAGAATACTTATGGAATATTAATTGTACGCATAACTGGAATCTTTCCTACAACTTCCATAAGCGTACCTTTCCACTATTTACTTACGAAACGAGCGCTATACATCGAGCCGAACTATATTTTGGTACATGTAGCGAACTAGTGATTATTTTTTTTAGTCTTGTAAAGCTAGATTATGATCATTATAGGTCGAGAAACATCTCGGACAATCGCAAAACCTAAACACCAAAATGCTTACATCTTATATTTCATGTGAAACCTTAAAAATAACTAAGTTATTTTTACTACATAAGGTACCCCCCCCCCCCCACATATGGGCCGTGAACAAGGGGTCCCACACCCCTTGTTTATGTTACATAATATCTAGATATTATGTTTACATGCAAGTGGACTAGATTGGTTATTTGTTTCAACACTTAACCATTAAGAAATTCTAACACTTATCACCACTTTTACACCATATCTTACACACACATAAGATAAGCTCTCATCATCTTCATCTTTTTCTCAAGAACACCCACCAAAAACCCAATTATTTTTATCATCCTCTTCATTATCAACATGGATTTCTTTGGAACATAGGGTGATCTAAGGCTTTTGGAAGCATAAGGAAGGGTTTTTCATCCATACCAAAGTGTTCTAACATCAATATCATCATCTTCATTGTTCTTAATAATCTCTAAAGATCATCCCTAGCCTAGTGCTAGAAGTAAGCTTCTATTTTTTTTTTACACATATTATGTTATGATTGTTATTATAATTAATAATAACCATAGATAATCATACATAATGAACAAGAAAAATACAAAGAAGCAAAGATAAAAATCATGATATAATTATGTTTGTTTATATTGTGATTTAAGACTTGTGATATGCATATTTGATGTTGTTATGATGATTAGAATACAAATAAATTGTTAGAAGGTGTTTTAAAAATATGATCTAATAATCATACATGTTATGTTAAATGGTTTTTAACATAAAGGGTTATATAGATGATCATAACCATTAATCTTGTGAAAGTATGTAGGGTTGTTATGTAAAAACAATACTTTCACAAGATTATAAATTGTAACATACAACTAAGAGGTTTTTATGAAAGTGGTTAAAACTAAAATTAAACTTGGTTTTTGAACTAGTTAACATATGAAAGAAACATGGTTAAAACCCTACATGATTTGGATATCATCTTGATAATTTCATGTTATAAAAGTTTCATATGTTTAGTTAAGATGTTAAGTAAATTGGTGGTGATTTGATAAAGAAAATGATATGTTTAATGAAACATGGTTAAGATAAAAAAAATACAAAGGTTATATGGCCAATTTTTATAAAAACTTTATTTTATAAAATAACAACATTTTTGGGTAAATCTCTACAAGATTTACAAAGGTATTTTTAAAGAAGGGTTTATAAAATAAAAGACAAGAAAAATATATATTTTTTAGAAAATATATATTTGGTTACTTTAACAATTTTTGTGTGATATATTACTTGGTGTATTAGTTACATATATCATTGTAGGAACTTGTATCTCATGTCACTTTTAAACTCAAAACAAGTTATAACAAAAGTCCTACGAGACTTCACATAATTGCGCCTTAAAACGAGTTACGGACGATTAGAATAATCGGACACCAATTATGGTCAAAACGGACAACGGACGACTACATAAGTGAATTGCCAATCCGGGGAGTTACTACGACGTTTAGACGATTTATCGACACGAAGTACAAGTATCCTATCGATAACAAATTACGGATGTTTATAAACTTATAAAAGCTAGTATATTTTTATAAAAAGGTTTTTATAAAAATAAATGGGCTTATTATACTAGTGGGCTATTTTTATAACAAATGGGCCTATATTACTTAAAGGGCTATTTTACTTAATGGGCTATTTTTCTTAATGGGCTTATCTTCATAATGGGCTTAACATAAACACATGGGCTAAGCCCAATACCAAACATATGGGCCAAGGCCCAATAACATTGAAGCCCAACGCTATTGAAGCCCAACACTATTGAAGCCCAACACTATTGAAGCCCAACACTATTCAAGCCCAACACTATTCAAGCCCAACACTATTCAAGCCCAGCACTATTCAAGCCCAACACTATTCAAGCCCAACACTATTTGAGGCCCAACACTATTTGAGGCCCAACACTATTGAGGCCCAGCACTATTTAAGCCCAATAACTTGAAAACATGGGCTTGGCCCAATGATACTATTATTGGAAACACAACTATACAAGTGATACATACAAGACACGAGATTCAGCGGACGAGATCCGACTATACAACTCATTCATCGAATACACAGTTAACGAACATTTGAACAACTCATACATCGAATACACAGTTATCGAACATTTGAACAACTCATACATCGAATACCCAGTTAACGAACAGTAAAGACATACAAGTCTTACATATACTCAAGACACAAGACTTGTACTCAAGTTCTTTTCAAAGACCGAAGTGTCTAACAAAAATAAGAACGTTTGTAGGTCGCCACGCTATTCAGGACGACCGCACGTGAGATCTTATTTACATCTATTTTCAGGACGCAATACAGTGAGTTCATGTTCCCCTATTCATTTAAACGTTTTACAACTTTACAACTATCGGGGAAGATACATGTTAAATCGTATGTTAAAGTTAGGGAATGAAACACCATAGATCATGTGCGAATTAGGGCCTTACTATAAGCACCATTAATCCAGTTTGGACCAAGGAACAAAGGCTTAGATCTAATGGGTTTTGGCGAGCCCCACTCTTGGTCATGGACCCCTACGGAAGAGTGCGTTTGTGTCCCAGTCGATAGGAATCGGCATAAAATCGTCTAGGGTTGGTTTGCTTCCTAATTCGTCACACATATTAATGTCCTCGCGAAACATTAATGATCAACGATTTCATTGACGCTTTACATACTACATCATACATACAAATACATTTTATACAATTCACATGTTGTGAATACAGTTTATACATCATACACACAGATACATTTTATACAATTCACATGTTGTGGATACGGTTTATACATCATTCATACAGATACAGTTTATACAACTCACATTTTTCAGATACATCTCATACAACTAAACTGCATGAACTCGCTCAACTTTTGTTGATGTTTTCAAACTTAACATGTATTTCAGGAAATTAGTGGACCTGGCTTTCAGTCAAGGAAAACAAGTATCAATACTCCATGCCAACTATTGAAGGGTTTGCCTGTTATATACCGCCTCTTTGCGGTGATATAGTGGTCAAAGTCTTGACATTTTAAGACTTACATTTTGATGTATAAAACGATGACAACTTATTTTCATTTGATGGTTTGTAACCAATACATTCAACTTATGTTGCATTCTTTTGGGAAACACATATGTAATGGCAATGGCAATGGAGTATGTTTTATTCATATAGTTTGTTCATGTACATCGATATTTATGCAATGAAAACCATACAGATCACACCTTGCGTTTCCGCTACGAGCGGGTGTGACAGATTGGTATCAGAGCATCGATTGTAGTGAACCAGGATTCTTTCTCGAGTCTAAGTCTACAATCACTAGGGATCTCTCACGAAAACCTCTTGTTCATGTTGAACAGATAATAAATAAAATTGGACAAGTCAAAAGGTTTTCATTGCATAAACATTTTTCAAGGTCCACTACAGCAAAAATTCATTTCACATAAATCAAGCGAGGACATTTCCATGGGTGAAGTCTATGAGAAACAGACACAATACATTAATAGACTATGTGCCTACAATACAATACATTATCAGTTTATGCATTATAAACAGTTTACTGGTTCAGCGTATACAAGATAGAAATCCTTGATTGATAGGATTTTACATGATTATATATATAGGTGGTTCATATATATGTTGCATGAAATATTTTGCCAAGAACAAAATACCTCCGACTTCAAACTCTATTATTATTCTTTACTCACACGGTGAAAATATCGACCTCATGTCTATTGCGGAGCTTATGGCGAACATGATTCCTAAGTGAAATCTTAAACTTAATTCCGTAAAATATGGTTGCTTTCTCGCGAATGCTGAGATGCCTGACCATGATAATGACGACGAGGCGAAGGTGGTAACCTTGGACAACAACTCCATTAGTGGGACGAGATCCATGTGACTCATACTAATCAAGGTGGATATACTCTTGTCCGTACAAGGAAGATGAAGTACTCATCTTGAAGGTGCCCCTTCAATTGTTATTGTTACAGATTCTTTTCATTTCTATTTCACCTAACGCCGTGCCGTTCTGCGAGTAACAACAACGGACGTTGGCACGTGAACTATCACGAAGTTTCCTTCTATGTTGAAGGTATATAAACAATAGTGTCCTCTCTCTGACTGATTGCCTGCTCTGAACGAGAGAATGCTAGGGTGACCATGCAAGACAATTTATTATTACGGGGGCCCACGTAATAACAACTTGTAGTGCATGGAAATTCTGGTGGACTCTGCGGGTCAAGCTAATGATCACTATTCATTCAAAATTCTTAAGTTATTACTTGAGATTCAATTCTTCCTATCTAGTAGAACACGAACTGAGGTGGTTAGTATAACACCTACAATACAATACAATACAATACAATACAATACAATACAATACAATACAATACAATACAATACAATACAATACAATACAATACAATACAATACAATACAGTACGGGAAGACGACACATATTTGTTCACACCTAACATTCGATCTATATCACGATTCAGTTGAGACTAGTCATTTAAACAAACAAAACTTGTTAGCTACTCATGGAGGATTTTCCTCAACATTCTCGAAATTCTTAAACATGGGTTGGTTCCAGGGTGTCTATGAAACTTTATCCTACTTTACCTTACCTTATCATATTCCACCTTGTCATATTTATTGGAAGTGATACAATAAATTCCGTCGTTTGACATTTGTCTTTTTCCAAGGGATGGTATGGCATGCGCCATGCTGCAACTCCCTCATTACATTCTATTCTACATTTTTGGAGATTCTAATAATCTTGCTAGAGCTCGTGAAACTCAAGCACTATTACCATAATTGTCACATGAACAAATAAGACAAAGGATTTTCTCTACTTAGGATGATCGAGGTCCATAGAGTAGGGAATACATATTATATGGACGAAGACCACTGGTTGGTTTCCCCTCCTCAACGAATTATTTCTCTTTCCATTTAGACGTATGACCAATACATGCAAGAGGCATTACACCTTTTGGTTTTGGTTATCCACATTATCATTTATTCAAACATGTATGAACAATATGGTCTTGAGGTTTTCATGACCGATTGATTGTATTCTTCATTCTTGGGCACATGATAGACTTTATTTATTCAAATAAATGTCTAGATTCTTTTAATAGTGTGTATTAAAAAGATCATGGCGCCAAAAGAATCAATTGTTTAAGTTAAAAGTTATGTGTTGAAAACTATTGCTTTTACACAAGACATGGTTTATACATGACATTGTTACGCAAGACATTGTTATACATATCATTTGATGTTGGTTTACACAAGACATTTTCGTAAATAACGAGACGTGTGTAATATGATAAAAGCATGGTGGATACGCCGCTGGTACTTCCTATATATAAGTGCTTATATTATGTTGCATATCGTGGTGTTATTCAAATCTCTTCGACAAAGACAAGACATGACATTTTTGCACAAGACGCGACATCCTCTACACAAGACATAATATTCTATTTCAAGACATGATATATTTATACACTACATTTTTATTGGTTATTTATTTAACCATACATCATTCTTTTATATCATCTGATTTTCATATCTATTTTCATATGATTTTATAAAAGAACTCGATCATAACTAGAGCCAATGTTGATGGTTACACTTGATGCTTTCACGGTATCTCAAGGGTTGTTTCCATACTACGTAACACCCGAATTCAAACACCCTGAGTGTTACATTTTGGGTTTAGCCTCGGAGATCCGAAGCATAACCGCATCATCCCTCCCTACCTCGATCACTCAAACAATAACTCTCGCCATGAGAGAAATGAAGTCATGAGTACGTACACTCTACGATTATCATGTATCAATTCTTTTAATACCAACACTGAGCTTAGCTATTGCTTTTAAATGTTAAGCATATACTAGAATTAGAGTCATGTTGGACACACATTACTATATCAAGTTAGCTAATGGGGAATTAGCTGAGACATATCAAATCATTAAGGGCCACCGGTATGTATCCTATTCGTCAACATTTCACATCCATGTTATTTTATACAATTGGCAATTTTAGCTTCATCTCAACATTTCACATACATGAGTTTCATGGCTAGGGACGGAATTGTCCTAGCTACAATTAGGGATTGGGTTATCCTACATTTAAACATAGGGTTCCTAAAACTATACAGTAAAGTCCTCGCCACACAGAATTTAAAATGTACTTGGCCTAGAGTCAAGTAAGCTAGACGTCTCCTCATTCTATAGAATTGGCAAAAAGTAAACTAGTCAAGTCTAGAGCTGAAATTCAATATTGATCTCTTCCCTGTTCAGTTGAGTAGTTTCGAAGTAGTGGTTGACATGGATTGGTTATCCGATAACCTAGCCAAAGTCTTACGTCACGAGAAGATAATTCGTCTACCACTACTGAACGAAGAGACACTTGTGATACATGGAGAGAAGCGCGACACCTCATTGCGGATCATCAATGGCATGAAAGCACATAAGTGCTTACGGAAAGGTTGTATAGCCTATCTAGCACTTGTTGTAGACAAGAAGGCCGTTGGGCCACAGCTGACAGATATTCTTGTGGTAAAAGAATTCCCTGAAGTCTTTCCTAAAGACTTGCCAGGACTACCACCATATCGACAAGTCGAGTTTCACATCGACTTGGTACCGGGAGCTGCACCCATAGCCAAATCTCCATGTCGATTAGCACCTTCTGAACCTTGTAGTTGACCGAATAAAGATGTTGTGAGTTCATAACCCCCACTTTTTACCATTATACATCTTTATAAAGGTTTTGGGGGTGGAAAGACATGAAAGTTTCGCAAAACTGCACAACATTTCAATGAATGAAAAATTCATATTTCTAAACCATGTTACAAATAAATTTCCAACTAACTCAAATGGTTTATGAAAGGTTCTAGACTCTACTCTAAGATAGACTTACGATCGGAGTATCATCAGTTACGAATTCAAGAGGAAAGCATACCGAAAACGGCTTTTAAGACTCGTTACGGTCATTACGAGTTTCTCGTTATGCCTTTTGGTTTAACAAATGCACCAGCGATCTTCATGGATTTAATGAATCGTGTGTGCAAGCCGTATCTCGACAAATTCGTCATAGTGTTTATTGACGACATATTGATATACTCTCGATCGACTGATGAACATGAGCAACATTTGAGAACCATTTTAGAATTGTTAAAGACAATAAATTCGCCCCAAATCGAAAAACAAGATATAGCCTTACAACTTATTCTTAAGATTGGTGCATAGCATTTTACAATCTTATCACTACCCGACGGTACTAAAGACTTTGTTGTATACTGTGATGCTTCGCATCATGGATCGGGTTGCGTACTCAGGCAACGTGAAAAAGTTATTGTGCACACATCGCACCCAATTAAAAAGTTCATGAGAAGAACTATACCACTCACGAACTAGAGTTAGGCGTGGTGGTATTCGCTTAAAAATTATGGCGACATTATTAATATGGTACTTAATGCATTAATTTCACGGATCATAAAAGTCTTCAACACATATTCAACCAAAAAGAATTGAATATACGTCAACGATGTTTGTTGAATTGTTGAAAGACTATGATTGTGAAATAAAGTACCGAAAGAAGATGGAACTTTATACCTTATGAGTCGAAATTGGGTTCTATTCTTTGGCGGCCTTCGAGATGATATTTTGAGGAAGCACATAGGCCTAAGTAGCGAAAAAATACTACTGGTGGCCTAACCTCAAAAGTGATATCGCGACTTATGTCGAAGAATGCTTGACTTGCGCAAAAGTCAAAACTGAATATCAGAAACCCTCGGACTTGTTACAACAACCCGAGATTCCCGTTTGGTAATGGGAACAAATATCGATGTACTTCATTACGAAGTTACTCAGGACCTCAAGAGGTCACTACATGATATGTGTAATCATCGATAGACTAACGAAGTCCGCACACATCTTACCGAATTGGTAGAAGGATAATACTGAGAAACTAGCGGAACTCTATCTCAAAGAAATAGTGGCTCGTCATGGAGTGCCTATTTCAATCATTTCAGACCGAGACAGTCGTTTTATTTCTAGAATTTGGAAATCATTTCAACAGGCCTTTGGATCTCATTTGAATCTAAGTACGGCCTTTCATCCACAAACTGACGGCCAGAGCGAACGGACAATCCAAACACTCGAAGATATGCTTCGTGCATGTGTTATAGATTTAGGCGGCAATTGGGATACTCATCTACCTTTAGTTGAGTTTTCCTACAATAACAGCTACAATACTAGTATACAAGCTACCCCGTTTGAAGCTCTTTATGGTCGAAAGTGTCGCTCTCCGCTATGTTGGGCGGAAACAGGCGATAGTTAAATAATTGGTCCGAAACTAGTCCAAGAGATTACAAATAAAATCTTTCAGACCCGAGACCGTATCAAGACGGCTCGCGATCGACAAAAATGCTACGCAGATAAAAGACGAAAACCATTATCTTTCGAGGTTGGAGACAAAGTCTTGTTGAAAGTCTCGCCTTGGAAAGGCGTAGCGAGGTTCGGTTGTCACACCCCCAAAATCCACACGCGGAGTATCACCGCTTGGAGGCGTGACTGACCAGGATCAAGCCACCAATCATATAGAACAATGTATAAAGTAAAAGTAATTGCAATTTAATTCCAAACAATCCATATGAGAGGTGTTCCTAAACATAAGTATGTTATCACTGTATAGCGGAAGCGTATAATTAAACCCATCATAATAAAGTATGAAATGTCATAAAGTCTAAACAAGTATTCAAGATCCTTGCCCACAACGACTACGCCTCCCGTGCAAGCTCCATAAGTACCTAAGGTCCTGCAAGGCATGTAACAGAGGATCAACAACTAGTTGAGAGAGTTCACAGAAAGTAAATGCGTAATAATAAGTTCGTATGTAACATGTGGCTCTACTGGGCCGATAGTACATTCTACTGGTGGGGGCTTCCCATGTTATATATCCCCTAGACTATTCGTAATCATAAGTATCCTTCCCAATCCGAGGATAGTAGTAAGTATAGGTTTACGCAGGTTTTATGTAAGTGCCCTTCCCAACCGAGGACAGTACGTAGCGAGTACGTAGGTTTAGCGCTGGCGTCCTTCCCAATCCGAGGACGGTAGTACGTAGGTTTAGCACTGGCGTCCTTCCCAATCCGAGGACGGTAGTACGTAGGTTTAGCACTGGCGTCCTTCCCAATCCGAGGACGGTAGTACGTAGGTTTTACGTAGGTTTAGTGCTGGTGTCCTTCCCAATCCGAGGACAGTACGTAGGCTTTGCGTAGAATTTGGCACAGGCATCCTTCCCAATCCGAGGACCGTGGTAAATAGTCTAGTGTAATGCAAGTACAGGTAATCATTCAATCCCATTCCCAACCCAACTGGGGAATCCCATGCCTTGGTAAGAGTGTGAACTCACCTTGGTTTGCTCGGTATGCTAGGTTATGTGCTCGCAAATAAGTCAATCACGTCCGAAACTTAAGATGATCGAACCAGAAAGTCAGGCTTCGAAGGGGAGAGGATAGCCGTCGGGTACAAAGCAAAACGAGAGAGAGAAGGAGGTGCGATTAGGGTTTCTGTTAGTTAACGCGTGAAGTTTAAGAATAACACATATAACTAAAGGCTACTGGGCCGAAGCCCATGTGGTTTTTCATTGGGTCCTTGGTGGACGAAAACACACAGGTGTTTTCGTAAGAACAAGGGTGCTAGGCAATAGCTCTATGATTTAATTAATTAAACAATTAGACAATTTATATGTATAACATATATACACATAATATTTACACTATCATCATAATGCACCTCAATATAAAGTATCCGTCATAATACAATTTAACATTTTACAAATGTGCACGTTACGAAAAATAAGCAAGTCGTGTAACAAACAGTCCAAACCATTAATGTGCAATTAATGCGAAAACAGAGACTCAGAAACTCGAGTTGTCACATTATCCCCAACTTGAAAGAAATTTCGTCCCGAAATTTAGCATGCAGTTACTGAGGAAGCTAGTGGTGTGACGTTGTTTACCTGTATTGTATCGCGGCTCCCCTGAGCAGGTTTGCGAAGATTACTGGTTTTCCTGGGGTGTCACATTATCCCCCCGTTGATTTGGAATTTCGTCCCGAAATTCTGTATTCGTAGCTTCAGCCTCAGCGGTAGTTGCTTGGTTTCCGAATAACTAGGGATATTTGAGCTCCATTTGATCTTCACGCTCCCAGGTGAACTCTGGGCCGCGGCGGGAGTTCCAACGAACTCGTACAAGAGGGATTCTCGTGTTCTTGAGGACCTTAACATCCCGGTCCGTGATTTCAACAGGTTCCTCGACGAAGTGCAACCGCTCGTCGATAGTGAGTTCCTTTAAGGGAACTATGTGGGTCTCATCTGACGTACACTTCTTCAGATTCGACACGTGAAAGACGTTGTAAACTGCACTGAGTTCAGCTGGTAAGTTCAGTCTGTAGGCCACTTTGCCTATTTTCTCTGTAACTTCGAATGGTCCAACATATCGTGGATTTAGTTTGTCGCGTTTGCCAAAACGAACCACACCCTTCCAGGGTGAAACTTTGAGTAGCACTCGATCCCCAACTTGGAACTCGAGTGGTTTCCTGTCTAAATCAGCGTATGCTTTCTGACGGTCGCGTGCTGCTGCCATGCGTTGTCGTATTTGTGCAATCTTTTCTGTAGTATCGACTACCATTTCTGGACCCGTGATCTGACTCTCACCCACCTCTGCCCAACAAAGAGATGATCGGCATTTACGCCCGTACAATGCCTCGAATGGAGCAGCTTTAATGCTGGTGTGGTAGCTGTTATTGTATGAAAATTCCACGAGTGGCAGATGTTTCTCCCAACCATTGCCAAAGTCAATTACGCACGCCCGAAGCATGTCTTCTAGAGTTTGAATAGTGCGCTCAGACTGCCCATCTGTCTGAGGGTGATAAGCTGTTCTCATGTCTAAACGAGAGCCAAAAGATTTATGCATTGCCTGCCACAGTTCTGAAGTAAAACGTGTGTCACGATCAGAGATGATGGAGGTGGGCACTCCGTGTCTCGAGACCACTTCTTTTAAGTAAATGTCTGCTAAGGTAGAGAACTTGTCTGTTTCTTTGATTGCCAAGAAGTGAGCAGACTTTGTGAGTCGATCCACGATCACCCAAATAGTATCATTTCCGCGCTGAGATCTAGGTAGGCCAGTAACAAAATCCATGGAAATTTGCTCCCATTTCCATTGTGGTATCTCAGGTTGTTGGAGTGGTCCTGACGGTTTCTGATATTCTGCCTTGACCCTCGCACAAGTCAAGCATTTGCTAACGTATGTGGCTATGTGGGCCTTCATGCTAGGCCACCAGTATGTAGGTTTTGGTATCGTGGTACATTTTATCCGAACCTGGATGTACCGAGTAGCGAGACTTATAAGTTTCATCCATTACAAGCTCGCGTAGGTTGCCATAAAGTGGGACCCAAATGCGTCCTGCTACGTAATAAGCACCATCTTCCTTCTGTTCTAAGCGTTGCCTTGAGCCGCGTAGGGCTTCAGCCCTGATGTTGTCTGGTTTCAATGCTTCTACCTGAGCATTTCGTATCTGGGAAGGAAGACTAGACTGTATAGTGAGTTGTAAAGCTCGCACGCGCTTAGGCGCGGTGTCCTTTCGACTGAGGGCGTCAGCCACAACATTGGCTTTGCCTGGGTGGTACCTGATTGAACATTCATAGTCATTCACAGTTCGACCCATCGTCGCTGTCGCATATTCAGTTCCTTCTGTTTGAATATATGTTCGAGGCTTCTGTGATCAGTGTAAATAGCACATTTGGTACCATACAGGTAGTGTCTCCATATCTTAGGTGCAAAGACAACCGCTCCCAGCTCTAAATCATGTGTAGTGTAATTCCGTTCGTGAATCTTAAGTTGGCGCGGTGCATAAGCAATAACTTTATCCCGTTGCATCAACACACATCCAAGACCCTGGATAGATGCATCGCAATAGACTACAAAATCGTCCGTGCCTTCAGGCAGTGAGAGGATAGGTGCGCTACAAAGTCTATTCTTTAAGTGCTGAAACGCTGTTTCCTGTGCATTACCCCAACGATAAACAACACCTTTCTGAGTCAGTAGTGTAAGTAGCTGAGCAATCTTCGAGAAGTCTTTGATGAAACGTCTGTAATAACCCGCCAAACCCAAGATTTGGCGTATTTCTGTTGGTGTGCGATGTGCAGGCCAGTTCTTGATCGAATCCACCTTGGATGGATCTACATGAATCCCATCCTTGTTTACCACGTGGCCTATGAAGTGGACTTCATGAAGCCAGAAGTCACATTTAGAAAACTTAGCGTATAGCTGTTCCGTTCGTAGAAGTTCCAATATAAGTCGTAAGTGCTGCTCGTGTTCCTCCTGACTTTTCGAATAAATCAGGATGTCGTCGATGAAAACAATGACGAACTTGTCAAGATAGGGTTTGCACACTCTGTTCATAAGATACATGAAGACCGCAGGCGCGTCCGTTAGCCCGAAGGGCATGACCAAAAACTCGTAGTGACCGTAGCGAGTTCTAAATGCTGTTTTGGAGACGTCCTCATCCCGGACTCTTAGTTGCTGATACCCTGACCTCAAGTCAATCTTAGAGTAATAGCTCGACCCTTGCAACTGGTCGAATAAATCGTCTATGCGCGGAAGAGGATAACGATTCTTCACAGTCACCTTGTTCAATTCGCGGTAGTCTATACACATGCGGAAGGTACCGTCCTTCTTCTTTACAAATAGTACTGGAGCTCCCCAAGGCGAAGAGCTTGGACGTATAAAACCCTTTTCCAAGAGTTCTTGTAGCTGCTTTGACAGTTCTTCTAGTTCCGTTGGAGCTAAGCGATAAGGTGCTCGAGCTATGGGTGCTGCTCCTGGAGCTTGTTACCATGAGTTACCAAAGGTTCTAATCCAACACGAGGAATGCAGATGATCTTTTCTTCGCAAAGAGTCCCTGCTCGATGTTGAGGTAGCCGATCCATACCAATACCGATGTTGAAACCATCACAACGTTGGGGTCATTCCTAGCAATCACGAACACTCGACCCCTGGCACCATTGCCGTCGTTATTACCCTCGTTGTTGCCTCCATTTTTGTTCCTGTTTCTTTGATTGTGGTTCTGATTCTGGTTCTGGTTCAACCGTGGGCAGTGTCTCTTGAAGTGACCTTCAGCACCACACTGATAACATCCCTTGTTACCCTGCTGTTGCTGCTGATTCTATAGATCTTGTGGCTGTTGTTGTTGGTTCTGGTTTGCAGGACGTGAGTTTCTACCATCTTTGGTTCCATGACCAAGCTTGTTGTATTATTGACAATGATTGTGTTTGCCCTGCCCGCTGTGGTGCAGGTTACATCGTTTGCGCTTAGGGTGGTTTCCCCTGTATTCACCCTGCCCTTGACTACTAAAAGGTTGCTGTCCAGGACTTTGGTTGTCATTGATCTTTCGCTGCTGTGCCTGGGACGGATTCGTAGTCGAACCCTTGCTAGAGGTTCCATCCCACTTTCATTGGTTGTCACTGAGGGTAGCAGAAGTAGTTGAAGTAGTAGCGCTGATACGTTGAGGCAGCTTGTTCTGTTCCACTGCCTGGTCTATGAGACGATGAGCAAGATGAGTAACATCTTGAATAGTAGCAAGTTTAGCCGTCATCACATGGTTTTGAATTCCTGGTACTAAGCCTTTGAGGTACAGCTCAAAGCTCTTTATGGGAGGATCCACCATAGTTGGACACAAAATTGCCAGTTTGTTGGATCGTAATCTTGCACGCTTCTATCTCTGACCCCGTCATCTTCATGTTAAAGGACTCCACTTCCAACTTGTGGATGGCATCATAACTACTGTATTCACGTTTGATAGGTTCCTTAAAATCATTCCATGGGGTGGCATTAGCAGCCGCCAGTTCCAACATCGTAATCTTGCGCGTTCCACCAAGTTTGCGCAGTGCCTTCGAGAATATCAGTGGCATATTTCACCTTACGAGCCTCAGGTCATTCGCACGTTTGAAGGCCGATTCGAGTTCCTCGAACTAATGGAGGAGTCCAACAGCTCCTTCAGTGTCGCTGAAAGTAGTAGGACGACAATCCATAAAAGTCGTGTATGTGCACACAGGTGGCTGAGCGTGTTGACTTGTCGTGTGCGTAAGAGTAATCAAATTAAGCACAAGTGTTGAGTTACAAGAGTAGGATCTAAAAATCCTAGAGTAAGTGGTGATGGCAGGTTACACCTCCTGCCTGGGCAGCTGCGAGTGCTGCAGTAACTTGTTCAGTGATCGAAGCCGCCAACTGGGCTTAAGTTAGGTTAACGCGTACACCCATGATCTTGACATCAAGGAGAACATGTGGGTGAGAGGTTCGCGAATAGTGCGAAGAGAGTGAGCACACAAGTATTCTCAAGCAATAACGTATAGTAAGTTCTGTAATCTGAGCATACCACGAGCAAAGTTCTATGTAATTCTAGCAAGTAGGTAAAGTAACATGAATAGTAGTACCTATGATGTTGAGCCTTGCACGTGGAGCGAAGCGTCGTTGTGGATCGTTGAGAGCACTGTTCTGGTTATAGTCTGGTTTTAACAAAATCGTTTTCCCCTTATTAAAACCGAGTTCTCTATAACCAATGGCTCTGATACCAATCTGTCACACCCCCAAAATCCACACGCGGAGTATCACCGCTTGGAGGCGTGACTGACCAGGATCAAGCCACCAATCATATAGAACAATGTATAAAGTAAAAGTAATTGCAATTTAATTCCAAACAATCCATATGAGAGGTGTTCCTAAACATAAGTATGTTATCACTGTATAGCGGAAGCGTATAATTAAACCCATCATAATAAAGTATGAAATGTCATAAAGTCTAAACAAGTATTCAAGATCCTTGCCCACAACGACTACGCCTCCCGTGCAAGCTCCATAAGTACCTAAGGTCCTGCAAGGCATGTAACAGAGGATCAACAACTAGTTGAGAGAGTTCACAGAAAGTAAATGCGTAATAATAAGTTCGTATGTAACATGTGGCTCTACTGGGCCGATAGTACATTCTACTGGTGGGGGCTTCCCATGTTATATATCCCCTAGACTATTCGTAATCATAAGTATCCTTCCCAATCCGAGGATAGTAGTAAGTATAGGTTTACGCAGGTTTTATGTAAGTGCCCTTCCCAACCGAGGACAGTACGTAGCGAGTACGTAGGTTTAGCGCTGGCGTCCTTCCCAATCCGAGGACGGTAGTACGTAGGTTTAGCACTGGCGTCCTTCCCAATCCGAGGACGGTAGTACGTAGGTTTAGCACTGGCGTCCTTCCCAATCCGAGGACGGTAGTACGTAGGTTTTACGTAGGTTTAGTGCTGGTGTCCTTCCCAATCCGAGGACAGTACGTAGGCTTTGCGTAGAATTTGGCACAGGCATCCTTCCCAATCCGAGGACCGTGGTAAATAGTCTAGTGTAATGCAAGTACAGGTAATCATTCAATCCCATTCCCAACCCAACTGGGGAATCCCATGCCTTGGTAAGAGTGTGAACTCACCTTGGTTTGCTCGGTATGCTAGGTTATGTGCTCGCAAATAAGTCAATCACGTCCGAAACTTAAGATGATCGAACCAGAAAGTCAGGCTTCGAAGGGGAGAGGATAGCCGTCGGGTACAAAGCAAAACGAGAGAGAGAAGGAGGTGCGATTAGGGTTTCTGTTAGTTAACGCGTGAAGTTTAAGAATAACACATATAACTAAAGGCTACTGGGCCGAAGCCCATGTGGTTTTTCATTGGGTCCTTGGTGGACGAAAACACACAGGTGTTTTCGTAAGAACAAGGGTGCTAGGCAATAGCTCTATGATTTAATTAATTAAACAATTAGACAATTTATATGTATAACATATATACACATAATATTTACACTATCATCATAATGCACCTCAATATAAAGTATCCGTCATAATACAATTTAACATTTTACAAATGTGCACGTTACGAAAAATAAGCAAGTCGTGTAACAAACAGTCCAAACCATTAATGTGCAATTAATGCGAAAACAGAGACTCAGAAACTCGAGTTGTCACATCGGTAAACGTGGAAAGCTTAACCCACGTTACATTGGACCATTTGAAATCATAGAAAAGATTGGCACTGTTGCCTACAAGTTGAAGTTACCAGATGAACTTAACAGTATGCACGACACGTTTCATGTGTTGAATCTTAAAAAGAGTCCAACACAAGCAACCGTTATCATTCTATTCACATTGACGACAAACTCCAATTCATTAAAGAACCTGTTGAAGTCATGGACTGTAAAGTCTAGAAATCATGGAGGAGTCGTATCAAATTATTAAAAGTAAGTTGGAACTCTCGACACGGACCCGAGTATACTTGGGAACGTGAACATTAAATCAAAGCCAAATACTCTCACCTGTTCGAGTAGTCTCCTGTATAGGATGACTCAGCTTGAATTTCGGGACGAAATTCTCAATAACAGGGGGAGAATGTGACAACTGTCACTTTCGGGTAAATTACTTACATTTAAAACAATGATTTACATTATACAAGTATGTGTTTTGAATATTCGGACTGCATGATTACATGATATACATCTTAGAAAACTCATGGAATATTCAATTATGATGCACATGATTCATTTCATTGGGTACATTTGAAATAGTGCAAACAATTCACCGAAACAACTAGAGTAGTGCCTAGTGAACTAGAGTGCTGACGAAAACTACGGATCCGCAGAAAACATCTAAAATGACATCTTTAGGACTCGGATGAGAGTCCAATATCAATTATATGTTAAACCCTATATGGGAATACAAGAGTTCGGTTAATATTTTACCAATGCCCGGTAGCACTAAAAACTGTCCGAAATGCGCTAAAAGTGACCATTTCATGAATTTTCCGCAAAATTCAGCAATTGTAGTATTATTACAAGATGCAAAAATTGATGTTTAGGCACCAATTTCATATAAGAATACTTATGGAATATTAATTGTACGCATAACTGGAATCTTTCCTACAACTTCCATAAGCGTACCTTTCCACTATTTACTTACGAAACGAGCGCTATACATCGAGCCGAACTATATTTTGGTACATGTAGCGAACTAGTGATTATTTTTTTTAGTCTTGTAAAGCTAGATTATGATCATTATAGGTCGAGAAACATCTCGGACAATCGCAAAACCTAAACACCAAAATGCTTACATCTTATATTTCATGTGAAACCTTAAAAATAACTAAGTTATTTTTACTACATAAGGTACCCCCCCCCCCCCCACATATGGGCCGTGAACAAGGGGTCCCACACCCCTTGTTTATGTTACATAATATCTAGATATTATGTTTACATGCAAGTGGACTAGATTGGTTATTTGTTTCAACACTTAACCATTAAGAAATTCTAACACTTATCACCACTTTTACACCATATCTTACACACACATAAGATAAGCTCTCATCATCTTCATCTTTTTCTCAAGAACACCCACCAAAAACCCAATTATTTTTATCATCCTCTTCATTATCAACATGGATTTCTTTGGAACATAGGGTGATCTAAGGCTTTTGGAAGCATAAGGAAGGGTTTTTCATCCATACCAAAGTGTTCTAACATCAATATCATCATCTTCATTGTTCTTAATAATCTCTAAAGATCATCCCTAGCCTAGTGCTAGAAGTAAGCTTCTATTTTTTTTTTACACATATTATGTTATGATTGTTATTATAATTAATAATAACCATAGATAATCATACATAATGAACAAGAAAAATACAAAGAAGCAAAGATAAAAATCATGATATAATTATGTTTGTTTATATTGTGATTTAAGACTTGTGATATGCATATTTGATGTTGTTATGATGATTAGAATACAAATAAATTGTTAGAAGGTGTTTTAAAAATATGATCTAATAATCATACATGTTATGTTAAATGGTTTTTAACATAAAGGGTTATATAGATGATCATAACCATTAATCTTGTGAAAGTATGTAGGGTTGTTATGTAAAAACAATACTTTCACAAGATTATAAATTGTAACATACAACTAAGAGGTTTTTATGAAAGTGGTTAAAACTAAAATTAAACTTGGTTTTTGAACTAGTTAACATATGAAAGAAACATGGTTAAAACCCTACATGATTTGGATATCATCTTGATAATTTCATGTTATAAAAGTTTCATATGTTTAGTTAAGATGTTAAGTAAATTGGTGGTGATTTGATAAAGAAAATGATATGTTTAATGAAACATGGTTAAGATAAAAAAATACAAAGGTTATATGGCCAATTTTTATAAAAACTTTATTTTATAAAATAACAACATTTTTGGGTAAATCTCTACAAGATTTACAAAGGTATTTTTAAAGAAGGGTTTATAAAATAAAGAGTAAAATGCACGGATAGTCCCTGTGGTTTTGCAAAGTTTCAGCTATAGTCCCCAGATTTTGGAAATTACACTCATAGTCCCTGTGGTTTGACAGTTTGTTACGCTGATAGTCCCTGGAGTGGATGTGGGTTAGTTTTCTCAGTTAAGTTAGTGTGAAATGACTATAATACCCTTAATATAAAATAAAATAAACAAATCAAGTATTTAAATATATAAAACATATATGTATGTATATACACACATTGTCTGAACATGTATCTCTCTTTCTACTCTCTCTCTCTCTCTCACTAAAAACCACCACCACCGTCACCTCCCCTGCTGCCATCACCACTCCCCACCACCGCCATCCCCTTCCACCACCACACCTCCGCCTCCTAAACCCATACCTGCCTCTAACCCTAACCCTAACTCCGAATCATCACCATTCTTACCTTCAATTTCAAGAACCGATTCATTATTCTCCTGGTACGGACTCTTCCCATACTCCCAATAATACTTCCTGTACTTCAATTTCAGTTCCTCCATCATACACCAGGAAAGATCTTTATAAACCCTAGCTAGCTGCTTCAATCTACGAGATCTTCGTTTCAGCACTTCATCGCGAGCTAATAGTTCGGATTTTGAGAGAAACAAGTCTTCGTCGACGAGCTCGGTGGCTGCCGCCATGGCGGATGGTGACGTGGCGGCGGTTCTTGTGGTGGAATCAGACATGGTTTAGATGGATTTGAAGAGGAGAGTTTGGTGACTGAAAATGAGATTTCATGGTTTGATGAGGGTTTGTTAGTTGATCATGATATGATGTTTAATTGAATGTTGTGTTGCTAGGGTTTAGGCACAACAACATCCGGCACTTGAAACCCTTTCTTGGGTGGGTTATAAACCGGATCTTCATCAATCTTGAACCGCAAGATACCATCTTGATAGACGGATAACGAAAGAATGAGTGGGTTTGGTTGGAAATCTGTTGAATTTTGATCTGGGTTTTGTTCAAATCTGTTGGGGGTTATGAGTTTTGCAGGCGGGTGAAGGCGACAGGGTGAGGTGGATACGGGTGGTTGATTTGGGGATGGGTAGTTGATGGTGGAGGCGGGTGATGGCAGCAGGGGAGGTGACGGTGGTGGTGGTTTTTAGTGAGAGAGAGAGAGAGAGTAGAAAGAGAGATACATACATATTATTCAGTAAGTGTGTGTATATACATACATATATGTTTTATATATTTAAATACTTTATTTGTTTATTTTATTTTATATTAAGGGTATTATAGTCATTTCACACCAACTTAACTGAGAAAACTAACCCACATCCACTCCAGGGACTATCAGCGTAACAAACTGTCAAACCACAGGGACTATGAGTGTAATTTCCAAAATCTGGGGACTATAGCTGAAACTTTGCAAAACCACAGGGACTATCCGTGCATTTTACTCTAAAATAAAAGACAAGAAAAATATATATTTTTTAGAAAATATATATTTGGTTACTTTAACAATTTTTGTGTGATATATTACTTGGTATATTAGTTACATATATCATTGTAGGAACTTGTATCTCATGTCACTTTTAAACTCAAAACAAGTTATAACAAAAGTCCTACGAGACTTCACATAATTGCGCCTTAAAACGAGTTACGGACGATTAGAATAATCGGACACCAATTATGGTCAAAACGGACAACGGACGACTACATAAGTGAATTGCCAATCCGGGGAGTTACTACGACGTTTAGACGATTTATCGACACGAAGTACAAGTATCCTATCGATAACAAATTACGGATGTTTATAAACTTATAAAAGCTAGTATATTTTTATAAAAAGGTTTTTATAAAAATAAATGGGCTTATTATACTAGTGGGCTATTTTTATAACAAATGGGCCTATATTACTTAAAGGGCTATTTTACTTAATGGGCTATTTTTCTTAATGGGCTTATCTTCATAATGGGCTTAACATAAACACATGGGCTAAGCCCAATACCAAACATATGGGCCAAGGCCCAATAACATTGAAGCCCAACGCTATTGAAGCCCAACACTATTGAAGCCCAACACTATTGAAGCCCAACACTATTCAAGCCCAACACTATTCAAGCCCAACACTATTCAAGCCCAGCACTATTCAAGCCCAACACTATTCAAGCCCAACACTATTTGAGGCCCAACACTATTTGAGGCCCAACACTATTGAGGCCCAGCACTATTTAAGCCCAATAACTTGAAAACATGGGCTTGGCCCAATGATACTATTATTGGAAACACAACTATACAAGTGATACATACAAGACACGAGATTCAGCGGACGAGATCCGACTATACAACTCATTCATCGAATACACAGTTAACGAACATTTGAACAACTCATACATCGAATACACAGTTATCGAACATTTGAACAACTCATGATGTATACACAGTTATCGAACATTTGAACAACTCATACATCGAATACCCAGTTAACGAACAGTAAAGACATACAAGTCTTACATATACTCAAGACACAAGACTTGTACTCAAGTTCTTTTCAAAGACCGAAGTGTCTAACAAAAATAAGAACGTTTGTAGGTCGCCACGCTATTCAGGACGACCGCACGTGAGATCTTATTTACATCTATTTTCAGGACGCAATACAGTGAGTTCATGTTCCCCTATTCATTTAAATGTTTTACAACTTTACAACTATCGGGGAAGATACATGTTAAATCGTATGTTAAAGTTAGGGAATGAAACACCATAGATCATGTGCGAATTAGGGCCTTACTATAAGCACCATTAATCCAGTTTGGACCAAGGAACAAAGGCTTAGATCCAATGGGTTTTGGCGAGCCCCACTCTTGGTCATGGACCCCTACGGAAGAGTGCGTTTGTGTCCCAGTCGATAGGAATCGGCATAAAATCGTCTAGGGTTGGTTTGCTTCCTAATTCGTCACACATATTAATGTCCTCGCGAAACATTAATGATCAACGATTTCATTGACGCTTTACATACTACATCATACATACAAATACATTTTATACAATTCACATGTTGTGAATACAGTTTATACATCATACATACAGATACATTTTATACAATTCACATGTTGTGGATACGGTTTATACATCATTCATACAGATACAGTTTATACAACTCACATTTTTCAGATACATCTCATACAACTAAACTGCATGAACTCGCTCAACTTTTGTTGATGTTTTCAAACTTAACATGTATTTCAGGAAATTAGTGGACCTGGCAGACATTTCAGTCAAGGAAAACAAGTATCAATACTCCATGCCAACTATTGAAGGGTTTGCCTGTTATATACCGCCTCTTTGCGGTGATATAGTGGTCAAAGTCTTGACATTTTAAGACTTACATTTTGATGTATAAAACGATGACAACTTATTTTCATTTGATGGTTTGTAACCAATACATTCAACTTATGTTGCATTCTTTTGGGAAACACATATGTAATGGCAATGGCAATGGAGTATGTTTTATTCATATAGTTTGTTCATGTACATCGATATTTATGCAATGAAAACCATACAGATCACACCTTGCGTTTCCGCTACGAGCGGGTGTGACATAATACAAGTCTAGTGACTAACATTAATAGAACAAGTATAGGTCACGACGCTACCGGTGAAGTTTACGACGTAGGAAACGCAAAGTTGTGAGTTCATGTCCCCACTTTTAAACTTTTACTTGTTTCTAAATTTGGGGAAAATACATGTGTTATGGTATGTTGATTTCAAAAACTAAGGAATGATACTTTAGATCATGTCACGAATAGGGTGCCATAAGCACCATTAATCAGTTACATACCAAGATCGCAGAACAAAATGTTAGATCTAATGGGTTTCAGGCAGCCACACTCTTGGCCACTTTTTTACCAAGCAGTGCTTTTGTGTCTCTAGTCGTGAATCGACTGTTGTGGATCGACAATTAAAAATGCCTATGGTTTGGATGCTTCCTATGTCGTGTCACATGTTAATGGCTTTGCAAACCATTAGCGATCTCGATTTCCTTAGATTTACATTTACACTTATTTCATACAATTACATACCATGTTTTCCATAACGAATGCTTAAATGTTTTCATAAATCTGCATGAATTCACACCAACATTATGTTGACGGTTTTCCAAAACTCACATGTATTTTAGGGAATTAAAGTGGATGTACGCGTGGTCTTACTCTTGCTCCAGGATGTCGCTTTTGATTTAGTCATGTCGTGTCAAGACTCCGGTGCCGGTTTTGTGGGATTTGGTTACTATATTCCATCTTGTGTGGGATATATGAACCAAAACCTTTATGTTCGTTTTTAAATAAAGTTGTAAACTTTTCAGACAATATGTTTTCTTGTGATGTAAACACTTAACTTATGTTATGTTAATGGCATTTGGAGTTATTTTATGAGCATGTAGTATGATTACCATTCGTATGCAATGAGAACCTTTCAAGATCACACCTCGTGCTTCCGCCATAGAAAGGGGTGTGACAACACATATCTTATCTTGGTTAACCTAACAGCGGCGACAAAGAACTCAATAGCGGCGACAACCCGTCGCCTGTGAAGGTCGAATCGTATTAGACTATACAACGCCTTTACCTCCTCCTTCTTCACTTTTCCCCCCAAAATTCTTCCCTCTACCGGCGGAGAAACTCTTTTTTTGCCCAAATCGGTTAGTTTAACTTTCTTTTTGTTAAATTTCTTCTCTATTTTGTTATATACATGTTATAGGCTTTAATTTTTGCTCATTTTTGTGTATTTTTGTGTTTGTGGAAGAAAATTCGGATCACCACCATCTCTTCTCCGGTCACCACCATCACTTCTCCGGCACCACCTTTTCTCCGTGGTCTTCGTCTCCTTGAAACTTGAAAAAAACGGTTAGTTTTATATGTATTTTTTTTTAAGTTTAGAAATTGTATAATTTTTGGTTTAGGTATGTAAATGCGAATGTAAGGATGAATGTTTGTATGTCAAATGTATAATGTAGGTCTATTTGGTGAAAATGAGTATATGGAAATCTATGTATTTGTGTATGTAGGTGTATGTAAGCATGTATGTGGGTATATAAGTCTATGAATGAATGTATGTATGTAGGTGTATGTTAGTATGTAGGTGTATGTTATAATGTAGGTGTATGTAAATGATGAACAATTGTGCATTTAAAAGTTTGCAATTGGTGAAAAATGTGTATGTTAGTATGTATGTTTGTATAAAGTATGCAAATGTGTATGTAAGTATGTATAAATTTGTGGTTTTGGTCAAAATGTGTGTTTGTAAGCATGTATGTGTATGTGTAAGTATGTAAATGTGTTTTATAAGTATGTACGTGTGTTGGTAGTATGTTAATATGTGTGTATAAAGTATGTAAATTTGTGTATGTAAGTATGCATAAAGTATGTGTTAATGTGCATAAATTATGTTTAAGTTTCATGATTTCTATGTTTATGGTTATGTTTGAAAAAAAAAATATGTTTAAGTTGATAATTTCTATGTTTATGTTTAGGTTTGAGAAAAAAATATATTTAAGATGATAATTTGAATGTTGTTTATGTGTAGGTTTGAAAAAAATGTTTAAGTTTGATAATTTGTATGTTTGTGTTTAGGTTTGAAAACATTTATATTTAACTTTGAGAAATATATATTAGTTAGGAAATACCCTCCTTAAATTAAAATCATCATTTAAAACATAACGAACATAGAAAATACCCGCCAAAATTGATCATCATTTAAAACAAAAGGAGCTAAGAAAATACCCGCCCGAAATTTAAACCATTACGAAGAACATTACAAGCTTAAAAAACCGCACCTGATATTGAATTCATCATTTCAAACATAACGAGCTAAGAAAATACTCAATCGAAATTGAAATCATGATTTAAAACATAACGTGCCGCCCAAAATTTAAGACAATCATTAAGAACATAACAAGCTTAAAAAACAGTGTCCGTGTTTGAATTCACCATTTTAAACATAACGAGCTTAGAAATAGCCGCCCGAAATTGATTTACAAATTAATTTCGGGTTGTCCCCGTTTAACTTGGGACTGCTTTTTGAATACTTTATCTCATTTAGGATGTGAATGCGTATTACATGATTGTTTGTTTAAGAAGGATTTGGTTATCATTTTCTCTTTGCTCCTCGGGTATATATATCATTACATATATACTTGGGAGCCAAAAGTGGGTTTAGCAGCCTACCCTTGTCTTGTTAATCCTAAATTAGATTTTCTTTCAGTTGCATAATGCCTATTGACAAATCGTGACGGAAACGTCGTGGAGTGTTGTAACAGAATCATTGTTTCACAACCATGGATTAAATAATTTTGTTTTATTGAATTATTGAACTCATTGTTTTATTACAAATCAGATAAATACAATTATTATCTTTCAAGTTTTAAAGTCGCTAAGGCACGAGTCCATCCTATGTATAGCATGCATAAAAAATCATCACATAACAGCACCTGAAACATGTGTAAAAATAGGTACGTCACCATAAAAATGCCTGTGAGATACATAGGTTTTATTGATTTAGGATTCATGACTTGTAAGTTTAAAGAAAAAAATATTTAATCAAAAATAGTCATGAACCTTAAAATATTTTCTTTTATAAATCATATAACAAGTAATAAGAAAATCAGATGATATAAATAAATAATTAAGTAAAATGAGTTTGTATAAAATATATTGTTTGTAAAACAATATTTTGATAAAAAGGTTTATAGTATGTATATAAAAATATACTGTGGTTTTAAGAGAGGCGAATAAGTAATATATTAAAATATATTTCAGTTCCAAAATCGTTAAACAAATAGTATATTAAATATACTTTAGTCGTCAAAATAATAATTTTCAGTAGTATATCATAAGTATACTTTGGTTTTATTAATAACATATTAAACTATGCTTTGGTTTATAAATAACATATTAAACTATGTTTTGGTTTTATAACATATTAAACTGTGCTTTGGTTAAATAAATAACATATTAAACTATGTTTTGGTTAAATAAATAACATATTAAAATATGCTTTGGTTAAATAAATAACATATTAAACTATTCTTTTGTTGAATAACATATCAAACTATGCTTTTGGTTTTGTAAATAACATATTAACTATGTTGTATTAATTAATAAAATATATGTTGTTTTGTACAATATCACATATGAGAGCATATCAAACTATACTTTTGGGAATATAATAAAATATACAATAAAAATGTGATTTAAGAATTCAACCAAACCTAGTGTATCAAAATACACCTTTGAGACTATAGAAATACCACAAAGGCAATCCCTATTTGGATAAAATATCGGTTTCTGACATTCCATGACAACAGGAATGGGGTGTCAAATCCTATAGCGCTATATCATACTACCAACCGGTCTAGTGAACATAAAATAAGTACAATTCAACAATTAATTTTTATAATCTTTGAAAAATCAGTGTTTAAACCATAAATAATCATTCAGTTTGTCAAAAGATAAGTACTAATATGTATAATCAATTATACTTTCAAATCATGAACATAACAGATAGGTACACATGCTTCACCCCAAAACATTGAAAACAGTAAAAGAGGTGACTATGTACTCACTTGAGAGTGCTTAGATGTCTTGAATAACAACCAAGCAAAGCTAGAGGGATCGTGGAAATCAAACGGCACCTAATATAGGTAACTACATTAATAAACCGGACCTAAATCGGGAGATCGGATAGGATGAGGTTTCGTAAACCAAATGAGTATTGGAACTCATATAATATGGTTTAACAAAGCCTACATACTAAAATGAAACCTAACCTAAGTGCTTACGACCCGTTACGATCCGTTTAGGTAGCTTATGTTACTTTAACGCGTCGTTCATGTAAAACGCGTTTGGAACGCCTAACTAGTCCTATGACAAGTATTATATGCCTAAACGTGTTTAATTATGTTGCATAATCAGTTAAGTGACAAAAGTTTGGGTTACATATGCTTAAATATCAATTATGCATAAAAAGGACATTTCGGTCATTTTCCTAAGGCATATAAACTACCTATCATACAAATACTTAAACGAAGTGACCATAAGGGATAACCTCGAAAGGTTATTCCCTATACAACTGTGGTCACTAAACATGTTTGGTCGGATCCTAATGATCGACCAAACGGGTCTAGTTTGAAAGTCTAAGCGGTTGTTTAGACCGCTTGACTTACGACTCTACATAAGCACTAAACCTATAGTGACGAGCTAAACATGTTAAAACATGTTTAATGAGGTTAGAAAACAAGTTTGATTTCAAAACAAACGGTTTTGATACCCAAGAATAGTTTGGTTACAAAATACGCATGAATACGCATTTTGACCGAAACTACGACTCGTCACTACACCTAATCAACGTGGTAATCAGTAGGTATAGTCACTTGGGACTATAACCATCGTGATTATGCTCACGTTGCGAAGTTCAAACAAACTTCGTGTTGACCATAAACTGGTCAATGCAGAAAGTCAAACACTGTTTGACTTTCCCGCTTAAAAAAAAACGCATAAAAGAACGAAAGAAGCTTACAAAGGGTCCAAGCTAGGAAGATATGATCTATAAATTCTCATGTATGAAGCATTTGAGCTTCAACTTAGAGAAAATTAGATCATGTGTGAGGAAAGAATGAAAATGAGGTGGGTATATATAGGATTCGGTCCACCGTTAAGATCGTTTATCGAGAACCGTGCTTTAATCATGGCCTTACACTTGGGCCCAAGGTTTTAGAATACCATGGGAACATGTAAAACCATCAAATACCAGCCCATAGGGTGCAAAACCATGGGTTAAAACCATCAAAATCTCAAAAATGGACCAAGTTCAATGTATCTGCCAGAAATTTCAAAAATGGTCCCTGCACTTGTAAAACTTGATTTTTTTTGCACTTTTAAGCCCCGTTAACCCCATTTCAAGGCTCTAAAATAAATTTAAAATATAGGGAACTTAAAATATGCTCAAAAACATCTCGGATGTCGGTTCGTTTGGTCGTACGGTTGCGTTGTTCGGTTAATTACGACGGAAATCGTAATGAACGCAAAAATGATCCAAATTACGCGAAGAATGGAATTTTATCATGCCAATCACTAAAATAAAATATTTTAATGATTACATAAATTTTTGGATGTCCGGATATATTCAGGACGTAAGATATACGCGAAAATGCAAACTTATGCACTTTTGACGCTTTTAGTCTCTATTGATCAAATAAGTTTATTTTAGCATACCGAACCCCTCAAAGCCTAGTTCTAAGATATGTAAAGGATATTTAGCGTATGTTTAACTTATGATCAAGTTCTGGAATGTTCATTACAGTACGAATCGGCATACTTTCACAGTTTGTCAAAATTAGTCCCTGTAAGCGAATAAACTTGATTTCGCCACACCAAACCTTCCAAAACTTATTTCTAAGTTATGTAAAGTTTATTTAAGGTATGTTAAGCCTATGTCACTATTCTGGAGTGTTTGTTGCATTAAACTGGTTATATTTACGAATCAGATCGCGTATAACCTTCCAGAAAGCGATTTAGAGCTCGAAATCGAACAAGAATTGATATGTGCAAACGATACACATATTTATACAAATCCCAAGTATGAAATACAATATTTCATTGGTTTGGCATTTTTTTGATGGTTGAAGTGATACAGGTGTCACAGTCTCCCCTACTTTAGGAAATTTCGTCCCGAAATTTAATTTTAGAGGAAACTTGTGTAGACAACTGTGATGGTTTCGCTTTCGAATGAATCTCTCAAACCCTAAGTAAAACTCTGGCCCATGTTCGGATTCTTAGCGAAATTGTCAACTATCAAAGTGGAGTCCTTGTAGTAACAAAACATGGAGTTTCGAACTACGGACAGAAGAACGTTTCTTATGAAGACTTATCATAGGAAACTTGTGTGTGCTCGAAATCAGAGTCGGAGAGTGTAAGATAAAATGACATTGGTCAAGGTCCAGGACTTTTAGTAACTTAAATAACGCTACGTTCGTAATGTAATAAGGAACACTTATATATAGGAAGTACCAGCGGCGTATCCACCATGCCCTTTTTACATTGTTTCCGTATCGTTATTCTCATCACTATAGGTCTTAACACATGACAAAATTTGCTGTGGTTTCTGTGCACTGAATTCCATAATTATGTATGCATCCATAATTACATAATTCCTTGCACAGTCCGCACAGTTCATTTCATAATGCGTAGGGGAAAAATCAATTGAATAAACATAATGTGAATTGATTAGACCACCAGAGGATCCTTTTAACTAGATCAACACATGGTCTCCTTAACTAGATCGTTGTACGATCTCCTTAAATAGACCACTTAAGGGATCTTTTCAATTATATCATCACATGATATTCCTAACCAGATTTTTGAATCAATCTGTTTAACTAGACCACTCAAGGGGTCCAATTATAGAATAGTACTTCATAACCCAAGGGACTTAACTATAACGTAGAAGTCCATCAAGGATTTAAGATAGTACCTTCAGATATCCTTCTATGAATCCCTCATACGAAGATATGGAAGATTCTACGAGGATTTGGATATTGAAAATTCAGATTACACAAAAACACAAGACATAAAAGGAATAACATAAGCACATATAATCACATAATTGTTTAACTTGATCTTTATTTTGTTAATTTTCTTGTTTAATTAAGCACACGAGTATTCCAAGCACACCAGGAATCCAATCCATGAATTCCGTTTGGCACTTTAAACATCTTTAAGAATCTAACTATGAAGATAGGAAGATCTTAATAGGAATTCATCTTTGTTTCTTGAAAAGAAACGAGTATTTAAGATTTTGGGGAGATCACAAGTGATCATAAAATGACAGAACCACACGAGTAGTTTGTCTTGGTGTCGGTATCATAGGGTTGTATTAAACATACACACAATCGTATCAGTTTTGTAAAATAAAATTGAAACAACAAATTTTATTTATATAACAACTGAGTCGATTCAACATTAAAAGATAACAACCAAGGAATTACAAAAGACTAATTGTTCACTGCTGCATCATTGTTTGCGTTTGCCTCGTTTATGTTAAACACTCGTCCACGTGCTGGATTTGCGTTAACAAGTCTTGGGCAATTGTTGCGGTAGTGAGTGAGGTCACCACAGTTATAACACGACCCAGGTGGGAACCGTGCTTGGACAGCAGCAGGCTTTGCAGCAGCTTGGTTTGCATAACGGCAGATATCGACCAAATGTCCCAATCGCCCACAGTAGGTACATTTGTGACACTGCACTTGCTCCAGATGATGACAGTTGCATTTGTTGCACATAGGTGCGGTACCAACATAATTTTGCCTTTTACGAGGTTGGGCTGGCTGGTTTGGTGCAACCTGATTGTTCTGGGCAGTTATGGCACAATTTTGAGAAGCCTTGCGCTTCTTCTTTTTGGATGCCTCGGCCTGTTTTTCCTTTGGTTCAACTTGTGCAGTCTTGTCAGATGGTCTTGGGTCGCCCTTTCGAAAATGCTTACCCTTCCTGATCTGAGTCTCAGTCAGGGTAGCAGATAATTCAATAGCATGCCTGACGGTAGTAGGGTTGCTACCAGTAACAATTTCCTGGACTAGGTCAGGAACACCATCAATATACTTTTCAATCGCCTTCTCCACAGGCGTAACCATGGCTGGACACAACAGGCGCAGTTCTTCATAACGGTCAGTATAGGCTCGATGTTCACCACTGTCTTGCTTTAGGTCGTCAAATTCCCTTTCCAGTGCTCTAAGCTCATGACGAGGACAGAACTCCTTCAACATTAGAGCATGGAGCTCTTCCCAAGTTTGAGCTAGTGCCACATCAGCACCCCTATCACGCATCACCCCGTTCCACCATGTAAGAGCACGCTTCTTGAACACACTGGATGCAAACTCAACCTTACGCTCATTCAGACATTGCACATGCCTGAATGTGCTATCCAAACTTTTGAACCATTGCAGGAGCGCGGTTGCTCCTTGAGTCCCAGAAAACTTCAAAGGTTTAGCAGAGTTGAAGGTCTTGAAATTACACTGAACATTGTTGTTGTTGTTGTTGTATATCTGATGGATCTCGGTTACTAGGACCGGAAGCACAGTAGCCATTTGTTGAGCGACAAGGGCTGCGACTTCTTCATTAGTTTGAGGTTGTGCTTCTCGTCGAGGAGGAATTGTCTAAAAAGAACAAGAAAACATGAGGGGAAACAAGTGAAATGGCATTGGGTAAGAATGGGATGTTGCAAATACCGGCCAAAAAGCATGGGTAATGGTCATTTGTTCGAACTACGAAGCAAACAAACGACACACGACAGCTGAATCAAAGTAAATAGGTCCTTATAATGTATCGCGAAGACATGCATTAGCCTATAAGTGGACACTCACCCCAAGAGTTCCCAGGTAAGAGTGACTGGTCTGATTATATGGATTTGTACGAACACTCTAGCCTTAGTGATGCGTGTTAGGTGTATATATAGGTTTAAGTATATTTTAAGCCCTTTTACACTATCTTTAGCCAAGTTTTAAATTTATAAAACACGATATTTACTAACACTAAACACACATATGGGCAAGTGCACCCATCGTGAGCGTAGTATAGTGTTGGTAAGATACCGAGGTCGTCCAAGGACACAAGAGCTTTTAATACCGGTTTATCCTCAACGTCTAATCAAATTAAAAAGTTTAGAAAAAGGTTTTAAACTAAGAAAAATAAAAACTAACTAAACTGCTGAAAATAAAAATAAAATAAAAACAGATAGACAAGATGAATCACTTGGCTCCGACTCGTGTATAGTGTAACCTTTGATTATTTCCGCACTTTTGCACTATTTAAGAGATTATCTTAGTTATTGTAGTAGGCCCCTCTTTTGGAGGTGACGTTACCCTCAACCCAGTAGTTTGAGTCAGCAAGGATACAATCCTAAAGGGTCGGATTATTGAAAGATAATTAATTAAGTTATTAATGTATAATGTGGTAGGCCCCTCTTTTGAAGGTGACGTTACCCTCGGCTAAGTAGTCTGAGTCAGCAGAGATACAGTCCTAAGTATCCGGGTTAAAATATTAATAGTAGTTTAACTTATAAGGGGGTCAAAGAGTTTGGACCCCCCCCCCCCCATCCAATATCGTTAAGTATTGAAGGAGGTCCTACTAAATTTTACCCAGGTCCTTTGCAGGATCTATACACTGAACAATGGCAAGACTCTTACCAAACCGTTCCCTTAACCCCCGACCAGGTAGCCAACATACCTCCATGTAGACCGTGGAGATATGAATGGTGAAAATATTTTATTTTATATAGACAGTAAAATAATGCCAAGACACCACGGACAAATGATAAGGAAGAATCACCTTCAACATAAGAAACTAGTTATTAAAGTCATTAATACATAACCAATTAAAAAGTACAAAAAGATTAAAAATAAAAAGTATTACACTAGACACTTTGTCTTCACCAAGTGATGTAAGAGACTTAGGCAAACATGGCCTTGATTGTCAAGAACTCTTACGATCAATCTTGGATCCCGAGACGACTCACACACTCTATGATGGACAATGGATGATGGTGGTGGATGATGGTGTTATGGTGGTGGTGGGTGGTGGGTGGTGGGTGAAGTGTGAGAGAGGTGGTGTGCCAAGGGATGGTTTGAGCTTAAGCCAAGCACTCCTATTTATAGGCTGAACAGAAGCTCGGGCACGGCCCCGTGTCCAGTGGGCACGGCCCCGTGTCCACATCCTTCTCTTTCTTCATTAATTGCTCTTGTCTTTATTAGTTAACCACGGCCCCGTGTCCGCTGGGCACGACCCCGTGTGCAGAAGCATATCTGTACTATCAAGATTTGCCCAGATTCTGCGAATCTTATAGTTGACCACGACCCCATGTCCGCTGAGCACGGCCCCGTGGTGGGCGATGGAAGCTTCTACAACTTTGTCTTTTATGCTGACACTTGGGCACGCCCCCGTGCTCACTGGGCACGGGGCGTGTTCAGTCTTCTGTCTTCTTGTTTTGCTTGGGAAGATGCTGTCGTGGGGTCGGGCATGTCATGTTTGTTCCCTTTCTTGTATTTATGTTAGATTTTGCTGTCTTTTTGCTTCTTTTGTTAATTTGAGCTCATTTAATCCTGAAAATACAAAAGGAAGACAAAAGCACACTTTTTCCAACATTAGTACTAAAAAAGGGTTAGTTTTATGCCACAATTGATGTAATTTATATGTTGCATTTTGCACACATCAAATACCCCCACACTTGAATCTTTGCTTGTCCTCAAGCAAAACTCTTTATAATATGGCTTTACACTCCCAAATGGAATGGGTAGAAAAGAAGGTTTTTGGGCTTGTCATAGAGTGTCGGGATTTCCAAGATTCTTTATTTAGTTTTATTTTTATTTATTTACAATCCTATTCGTCATGATTTATTTAAAACTTTTCATAAGATAAATTACTTATTAGGGCATAACATGCCTCTTTAAAATTCTATTTATATACAAGTTCACATACCTCACGGGGGATCACTCAACACTCGGCCGAAGATGTATTTTAGTGAATCACTCGAGAGCGGCATGGAACTTACTCCTACCGTAGGCTTGCCAAGCAATCAATCCTCCTCCTTTTTAACTATATACCTTTGTAAATATCAAGAGGACTTTTGGGTGAAGGGTTAGGCTTGGGTTAAAGGTAGGTGGTTGGGTTAGTGGTTAGTAGAAAAGGGCGAAAAAGCGTAACAAGCGTCGGTTTTTGAAAGACTTTTTATTTTTGCAATTTTTATTTTGATGAAGCTATTATTCAAACAAAGTTATTTTTGATGAACTTGTTTGTTTATTTCTTTTGCTTCATCAACAAAACATTTTTTTTTCAAATTCAAACGAAAAACCGAGCTTGTTACTAAAACAAAGGGTTAAAAATAAAAAGGTTTTGGTGGGTGAAAGGGTATTTAGTTTGGGTTAAGAAATGAAAAGGTTTAGGCTCAAAGGGGTTAACTATAGGGATTTTGGGTAAGTGGTAAAAAAAAGAAAAATAAAGGTGTAGAAATAAAAAGGGTTAGTCCTAATGCCTCCATCATTTACTTACTCGGGTTTAAGTTGGTAAGGACCGGGAATGTATCGTCGTGGCAAGTTCTAGAGTTGTAAGAACCAAGCGGCTATTCACACAAGAAACGAAAAATGAGCATTTAATTTAAAGATATGTATTTGTATGCTCAATAAAGGCTCAAAACTCACTTTTGTGGGAATGGGTTTTTTATGTGATCAAGTATATATAATCAAATTTTAACTAAGCTTGCCATGCCTTTTCATAATTTTCTTATGTTGGTTCTTTTTATCACGACGCTATCGGTTGTAAATTTGTAAAAATATAACATTTTTAGAATTTTGAAATTCCCAAAATATACCTAGACAAGTAAAAAAAAATAAAAATGAAAAATTTTGAAAAAAATTTGGG
>JARYGA010054609.1:0-26376 GCA_030545235.1 Helianthus tuberosus | reverse complement strand
CCTTACAGCTCACCATCCACTCGAACCTCCCCAATCAGATCCGAAATGCTCAGGTTAAAGCATTGAAAGCCGAGAACGTCAGGGCTGAGTCCCTACGAGGATCGAGGCAGCGGTTAGAACAAAAAGAAGACGGTGCTTACTACGTAACCGAGCGCATATGGGTCCCCCTTTATGAAAAATTACGCGAGCTCGTGATGGACGAAGCCCATAAGTCCCGTTACTCAGTACATCCTGGTTCGGATAAGATGTACCACGACTTAAAGACTACATATTGGTGGCCTGGCATGAAAGCCCACATAGCTACATATGTCAGCAAATGTTTGACTTGCGCGAGAGTCAAGACTGATCAGAAACCAGCGGGCCTACTCCAACAACCTGAGATCCCGAAATGGAAATGGGAACAAATTTCCATGGATTTCGTTACTGGCTTGCCTAGATCCTAACGTGGAAATGACACTATTTGGGTGATAGTGGATTGATTGACCAAGTCTGAACGCTTTTTGTCTATTAAAGAAACAGACAAGTTCTCTACCTTGGCAGACATTTACTTAAAGGAAGTGGTTTCGAGGCACGGAGTGCCAACCTCCATTATTTCTGATCGAGACGCACGCTTTACTTCTGAGTTGTGGCAAGCTATGCACAAATCCTTTGGCTCACGTTTAGACATGAACACTGCTTATCATCCACAAACGGATGGGCAGTCTGAACGCACCATCCAAACCCTAGAAGACATGCTTAGGGCATGTGTGATCAATTTTAGCAAGAGTTGGGAGAAGCACCTACCGCTAGTGGAATTCTCGTATAATAACAGCTACCACACCAGCATTCAGGCATCACCCTTTGAGGCATTGTACGGTCGTAAATGCCGATCACCTCTTTGCTGGGCGGAAGTTGGTGATAGCCAGATCACAGACCTAGAACTAGTGGTAGACACAACGGAAAGGATAGCACAGATCAGACAACGCATGGCGGTAGCTCGTGACCATCAGAAAAGTTACGCTGATAAGCGTAAGAAACCGATAGAATTCCAGGTCGGTGACCGGGTTCTACTTAAAGTCTCACCCTGGAAGGGTGTGGTTCGTTTTGGTAAACGGGGCAAGCTGAATCCGCGATATGTTGGGCCGTTCGAAATTACCGAGAAGATCAGTAAGGTAGCTTATAGATTGAACCTGCCGGAAGAACTAAGTGCGGTACACAATGTCTTTCACGTGTCTAATCTGAAGAAGTGTCTGTCGGATGAGACACTCGTCATTCCTTTCAAGGAACTCACTTTTGACGATCGGCTACACTTTATTGAGGAACCAATTGAGATCACGGATCGAGAGATCAAAACCCTCAAACGAAGCCAGATACCTATTGTACGAGTTCGTTGGAACTCGCATCGTGGCCCAGAGTTTACCTGGGAGCGGGAAGACCAGATGAAGCACAAGTATCCCCAGTTGTTCCCAAATGAAACTCCCAGCAGTGAAGCTACAACTGAATTTCGGGACGAAATTCCAAATTAACGGGGGATGATGTGACACCCCGTTGAAACATTCTCACTAGCTTGACAGTGGCTGCCTTAACTTTCGGGACGAAAGTTCTTAAAACTTGGGGATAATGTGACACTCTAGATTTTCCCGTTAAACCTTTTTGTTTCAGTATTGCATGTACATATTATTGAATGAAAGTTTGTGATTTATCTTGATGTGCTATGTGTTGGTAATGTGTAAGTATAATGTGTATATATATATATATATATATATATATATAGGTAGTGAGCCGAGACCATGAACCCGACTCTAGACCACTCGGTCTCGAGTAAACAGTTGGGCCGGATGGGCCATGCACCCCTTCTTTAGCCCACTCGTAATGCCTTAGGGTCCACCTACTCGGGAGAGTATAAAATCCTTACACTAGCTGACTCACCCCTTTTGAACAACAATCATTCTCCCAAATTTTCAAACATTCTCTCACTCTCACACCCTCTCACTCCTCCTAGCTTTCTCTCTCTAGAAAACCCTCAAACATCACCACGCACCTCACACTATTCTTGGAGAAATCGGTGGGAAGACGAAGGCTCGGGAGCTTGGATTCTTCATTCTTGCACACTTTTGCACTACAACAAACCCTCGGTTAGTTTTAGTTCATCTTGGCTGTTGTGTCAATGTGTTACAGGATAGGATGGCTACTTGCTCTAATATGTTAAATAATGAATGAATAGAATTTTATACCAACATGATGCATGGATTTGTGTTAAAATGATATAAAATTTGAGGTGAGTAATAGGATAGTATATGATATATGAACCGGTTTAAACAGATGTCTATCGAATAGGTTTTTGCATGTTAGAAACATGAATGTGATGATAGAACAATGATGTCAATAATATTTAGGGATATTGTGATAATACTAGTGATAAAAATGGTTGTGTGATTCTTCCTGATAAGATTTAACAGGTGAAACAATTTTAGAGAATGATGGATTAGGCCTATCTTGGTTATAAACATGATGAATGTGCTTGATGAACTGTATGAAGATCATTGAAAATATTTGAATATATGATGTTTAATCTGTTTTGATTAAAATTAGACAAGAAAACATGTTTGTGTGTTTTCATTGGATAGTACACAATTTCATGCACATGAAATTCTATTGGTTAGTACAAAGCTGGCACATGTTCTAGAATCAGCAGGCAATGCGAGTCGAGCCCCTGGTTTCGACTCGAGACCATCAAGTGATAACTCGAGACCGTCGTGGTTGCTACTCGGGACCATGATTCTACAACTCGAAACAAACTTCAGGGACTCGACACCATCAAGGTCTCGACTCAAGATCTCATGGTCTCGACTCGAGACTGGACTCAAGACCTCTAAGGTAGCGACTCATACCAGTATAACTCGAGAACGGAAGTCCATGACCCGAGACCTCCTGGTTGCGACTCGAGACCGCATGATCTCGAGTCGAGACCACCTGGTCTCGACTGGGCTGTCTGACTCAGTTATTGGGCCACCAAATGGGACAACGTGTTTTGGGCTTGCATCTGTGCTACTGCTGATAGTTGTTGATTAACTGTTTAAAGATTTGAAGAGGCCCAATAACCTAGTGTATAATTATTGAGGTGTATGCTGTGTGTTATGCATGCTACGTGTTAGATACGTGTAAAATATACGTGACATCCCTGTACACAAACCTGACCCGTACTGGTAACCATGTTAGGACGTGGTGACCAGCGTGCTTGACCAAGTAAACTAATCTGCCGAGCAACCCAAGGTGAGTTCACACACACTAAAAGCATGCGTCCCAGGGAGGGACACGGACAAACTGCCATCTTTGGAAAGAATACGTCCAAACTAATATTTCCGGGGGAAAAGATGTGAATGGGTTCTTTTAAATTACTATCTCCGGGGGAGATACGTTTGGATATTATTTATAAATCACAACTAGCAAAGCTAAACGAAACTCTATCATATTAAGTCCCTGCTTACAGTACCGATTAATCGCCGGGGGCGAACAGGTTATTAGTTGATAGCGCTATTAGGTTTGACAACCTCACACCGTGACCGGGGGATCGGGCGTGAATTAGTAGACCTTGCATCTTGGTCAATGATGGTAGACATTGACTCGGGGCACAACATCTTTTCATCAACAGTTACGGTAACGCCAGATTAGTAAGCTTCCATATGGGGTAGCTCCCCATGACGTGATTATAAATGGTTTATCTAAACAACTCATGTTTTCGAAAAGTTAAAACTGGACACCTCGTGAACTCGCAAACATTATGTTGACTTCCTACTGCATACTTTGCAGGTACCCAGTGACTCAGGAGCTTGCAGCTTGGGGAAGTGTAGTGGTCGCTTCAACCCATGTGTTGGGTTCTAAATAAACTTGAACTATGAACTTTGTTTAAACTGTTTTGCCTATGCTTCCGCTACTTATTTAACTGTTATTTGAACTTAAAACTTTTGAACTTTAACTATGGTATTTACTAACCATTATGGTTGGTGAACAATATTATCGTTAGCTAAATGCTCAGTATAATTGGTGGCTGGATCCTGGTCATGTCAAATACCTAGCGGTGGAACTCCGCATGTGGATTTTGAGGGTGTGACACACAACAAATGACAAAGTATAGCCGTATACAGGCATCACTTAAACATCCGTTGGATCAGTTTCAATCAATCGGATATAGTACCGTGTCCGTGATTAGAGTTATAACCCTGATAACGAGCAGAGTTTCGGGGTTTAGGGACATCATTGAAAGAAACAGAGATACGAGAAGTAGGACTCCATTTTAAACGAGCGAACTGAGCAATCTGATCAAGTTCCAAACCCATGGCTTTATAGCCAGTTTTGACCTCTCCCGCTTGTCGCGCACGACTCAGCAGTCCTTGGCACGTGTCGCGGGGATAGTCGGCCTGGCTTCGACTGCCACGTGTCCCACGTAGCTTTGACACGTGTCGTCTTAGCGTGACGCGTGTTCTCGGCTGCTTTTTCGTCCAACCATGATTTTTTTCGATTCTCATGCTGATACATATCTCGTATGCTCGGGTCTTGATTCCATTTGGTTCGGTATTTAATTTCGAATCTAATAAAGGTACTTTTGTGCGGTTTAGTACATTAACCGTCAAGTTTTCAAGTTTCATCGCACACACTTCGGATTTTGTTTATGGATCTTTACGAGGGTTGTTACATCCTCCCCACCTTGTTTTAAATCTCATCCTCGAGATTTGCTGGAATAAGGGTGGTTACTTTCGTCTTATCTTCTATTCCCAACTATATTGTTGTTCACGTTTTAAATCCTACTTCACCTTGACCAGAACTAATCTTATATACTTTGGAATTCTCATATTTGACTTGTAAGGTCTTTCAATGGACTTAAAATTTTCATTTACCTTTATATCTTGATGAGGTATAACTAAAGATTCATCAGCTGAGTATTTCCTTAAGTTGCATACATGAAATACATCATATATATACCTTCCATTCCTTCTAGTAACTCTATAAGATAAGCTACTGATCCAATTTACTTAATGATTCCAAATGATTCAACAAATTTTAGCCTTAACTTTTCTTTCTTGCTGCATCGGACTATTCCCTTTTCACGGAGAGACTTTTTGTATCATTCTTATTCAGATTTGAAATTCCAATAGTTTGCCCATCTTACGGCCTGATAGTTACTTTTCTCATATGTATGTCCAACATATTGGATGACATTATAATCCATAAAGTGCTTAAAATAGGGCAACATTAGTACTTGTATGATAACTATATATTTATTGGAGAAGGTTCATGAGTGATAAGTGATAGTCCTACTTTCATCAATATTTATCGCACATGTACTTAGCATGTCTTTCTATGTTTGTAGTGTTCCTTCATACTGCTCAAAATAAGTCGGGTTAAAATTTTCCCAGGAATGAGAAGTGAAATGATTATCTTGATTTAATATAATAAATAACGGGATTCTATGTAATGAGACTATTTGGTCCCCACAAAACTTAACTAAGCATTTTATACTAAAGGGTCTCCTTCATTTGGTAGAGATTTAACTGGCTTGGTTAGTCGATCCACAATCTCCCAGATTGTGTCGTTACATTTCCTTATGTTGGGTAAAATTTGGTAACAAAATCCATTGTTATCAATCTCATATTTATAATTGCATTTCTAATTGCTGAGGTAAACCTAAAGGGTTCAAATGTTTAGTTTTAACTTGCTAATAAATTAAATACTTGTAACATGCTACATCCTTCTTCATTCCTATCTATCCACAATTCTTATTCCAACATTGATATCCCTTTTAATGATGCATCATATACTTAGTCTCATGAGCTTTTCTGAGAATTATGTATGTTTCCTTGGATATGTATCCAAGTTCTTTTCTTATGGAATTTCCAAATTCCATCCGTTCTTTTTTTGTTTCCTTCATTATTCCTTTATAATCCTTCAGCATCATCCTTGATTGCTGTTTCTTGGGTACTCTTTAATTCTTTTATTAAATCTATCCGCAATTTAATCTAAGAGCACATACTTGTTTCAGCGTCTTATGAAACTTATGACTTAAAGCATTACTTACTATATTAGTCTTAACTTTGTGATATAACAATTGGTGTTGTTCATAGCCTCAGATGAATTCTGAGTTTTTCCTTACGCTCGGGTGATAGTCTAAGTAGATCCTCTGGGAAAACGTCAGAGTATTCCGATATTACCGAAATTTCTTTCAGTTCCATGCCTCTATTGTTAATGAACTCCGAGATAATATATGCTATGTCTTACTTCCGTGCATAACTCGCAGCTTTCATCACAAAGACGAACTTTGTTGGCTGGTCTGTCTTGTCTCCTTGTGGTCACTTCTCCGGTTGGCTTGCAAATCTAAACCTAAGTCAGCAATCACCTCAGGAATCATTGTTACCATTTTATTCCTTTTTATGAAGCAGACATAATTTCCTTTCTGTCGGTTCTTTTCATTCTTTCCATTTCATGGCATACGTCGTGATCATGTGTTTCAAAGTTCGGGTCTCACTATCTTAATGTCTAAATTTTGAAGAATACATTACTTCATTCTTCTTAACATATATACTAATTGATGCGTGTGTAGCATTATATATTTTTAGTTATATTTTAAGCCCTTTTTAACACTTTAATCAAGTTTTAAATTTATAAAACACGATATTCTACTAACACTAAACACACATAAGGGCAAGTGCACTCATCGTGAGCGTAGTATAGCGTTGGTAAGATACCGAGGTCGTCCAAGGATACAAGAGCTTTTAGTACCGGTTTATCCTCAACGTCTAATTAAATCAGAAGTTTAGAAAAAGGTTTTAAAGTATGGAAATAAAAACTAAAAATGTTGAAAATAAAAATAAAAATAAAAACAGATAGACAAGATGAATCACTTGGATCCGACTCGCCTTTAGTGTAACCTTTGATGTTTTCCGCACTTTTGCACTTTTTAAGAGATTATCTTAGTTATAGTAGTAGGCCCCTCTTTTGAAGGTGACGTTACCCTCAACCTAGTAGTTTGAGTCAGCAAGGATAGAATCCTAAAGGGTTGGATTATTGAAAGATAATTAATTAACTTATTAATGCGTAGTGTGGTAGGCCCCTCTTTTGAAGGTGACGTTACTCTCGGCTAAATGGTTTGAGTCAGCAGGGAAACAATCCCAAGTAGCCGGGTTAATGTATTAATAGTAGTTTACATATGACGGGATCAAGCCATTCGCAACCCCACCATCCAATACAAGTGGGTATTGAAGGAGGTCCTAGTAAGCTTGTCCCAGGTCCTTGCCGGATCTATACACTGAACAAGGCAAGAACCTTACCAAACCATTCCCTTAACCCGCGACCAAGTAGGCAACATATCTCTATATAGACCGTAGTGATATGAATGGTGTAAATCTTTTATTTTATATAGACAGTAAAATAACGCCAAAACACCACAGACAAATGATAAGGACGTTTAACATTCAATATAAGAAAATATTTATTAAAGTCATTAATACAAAACCAAATAAAAAGTGCGAAAAGATTATTAAAACAAAAGTATTACACTAAATGCTTGGCTTCACCAAGTGATGTAAGAGACTTGGGCAAACATGGCCTTTGATTGTCAAGAACTCTTACTATCAATCTTGGATCCCGAGACTACTACACACACTCTATGATGGATGATGGATGATGGTGGTGGATGTGGATGTGGGTGTTGTGATGGTGGTGGAGTGTGGGTGAAGTGGGAGAGAGGTGGTTTGCCAAGGGATGCTTTTGAAGTGAACCAAGCACCTCTATTTATAGCATGCATAGAAGCTGGACACGGCCCCGTGTCCATCCACTTTCTCTTTCTTCATTAAATGGAGTTTGTTTGCATTAGTTGACCACCACCCCGTGTCCGCTATGCACGACCCCGTGTGTAGAAGCGTATTTGTACTATCAAGATTTGCTTGGATTCTGTGAATCTTAGCGTTCACCACGGCCGTGTTGAGCTGGGCACGCCCCCCATGTTGGGAAAGAGAAGCTTCTACAACTTTGTCTTTTCTGCAGACACTTGAGCACGCCCCCGTGTCCGCTGGGCACGAGGCGTGTTCAGCCTTCTGATATCTTGTTTTTGCTTGGGAAGATGCTGTTGAGGGGTCGGGCATGCCACGTTTATTCCTTTTCTTGTATTTGTGTTAGATTTAGCTGCATTTTTTGCTTCTTTTGTTCATTTATGCTAATTTAATCCTGAAAATACAAAGACAAAAGCACACTTTTTCCAACATTAGTACTAAAAAAAGGTTAGTTTTATGTCTCATTTGATGTAATTTATATGTTGCATTTTACACACATCAAATACCCCCACACTTGAATCTTTGCTTGTCCTCAAGCAAAACTCTTTATTATGTGGCTTACACAACCAAATGGAATGGGTAGAAGAGAAGTTTTTTGGGCTTGTCTTGAGTTTCGGGATTCCAAGATCTTTATTAGGATTTATTTTTATGTTATTTACAATCCTATTCGTTATGATTTATTTAGAACATTACATAAGAGAAATTACTTATTTGGGCATAACATGCCTTTTTAAAATTCTATTTATATACAAGTTCACATACCTCACGGGAGATCACTCAACAATCGGTCGAAGATGTATTTTTGTGAAACACTCGAGACTTGCATGGAACTTACTTCTACCATATGCTTGCCAGGCAATCAATCCTCCTTTTTTTAACTGTAAACCTTTGTAAATATCAAGAGGACTTGGGGAAGGGTTAGGCTTGGGTTAAAGGTAGGTGGTTTTTTGGGTTAGTGGTTAGTAGAAAAGGGCGAAAGGCGTAAAAAACGTCGGTTTTCGTAAAACGTTTTGTTTTTATGACTTTTTTTATTCAAACGAAGCATTTTTCAAACAAAGTTTCTTTTGAGGAACTTGTTTGTTTATTGCTAAAGTTCATTTTCATTTTTTATAAGGAATGTCACATGAAGACCGAGCTTTTTATTAAAATAAAGGGTTTAAAATGAAAAAGGGTTTTGGTGGGTAAATGGTGTTTGTTTTGTGGGTTTAGAAATGAAAAAAGTTTAGGTTCAAAGGGGTTAACTAGGGGGATTTTGGGTAGGTGGTAAAAAAAGAAAAAATAATGGTGTTGAAAGAAAAAGGGTTAGTCGTAATGCCTCCATCATTACTTACTTGGGTTTAAGTCGGTAAGGACCGGGAATGCATTGTTATGGTAAGTTCTAGAGTCGTAAGAAACCAAGCGGCTTGTGGGAATGAGTTTTTAATGTGATCAAGTATATATAATCTAATTTTAACTAGATTTGTCATGTCGTTTCATAATTTTCTTATGTTGGATCTTTTTATCACGACCCTATCAGTTGTAAATTCGTAAAAATATAACCTTTTTAGAACTTGTTATTCCCAATTTAAACCAAGAAAAGTAAAAAAAAAAATGAAAAGTTTTTTAAAAAATTTGTGATGTTTAGCAGTTCCAATAGAGTTTTGTGTAAGGCTTGTAATTAAGACTTGTAAAATTCAAGGTTTTAGCATCCCCCCACACTTAAATTACACATTGTCCTCAATGTGTCCCAAAAATAAGTTTTTAGATTGATTGAATGTGTAAAAAGGTGTGTTAAAACGAAAATTTATGTTACTGGGCATCTGGACACGGCCCCGTGTCGGATGAGCACGGCCCCGTGGTCAGATTGCCAGTAACGAGAACTTACAGAAGGTGGACACGGGGGCGTGTCTGGTGAACATGACCCCGTGTTGGGCAAAAATCTGCATAAATTAGACAAACAACAGGTCTGGGCGGTGGGCACGGGAGCGTGTCGGCTGGGCACGACCCCGTGTGGACAATCTGCAAACATTTAAAACAGGTTTCTGCTTTCGGTTCTGCTGTCCCGATTTTAGTAGCACTAATGTTTAGTGCTTTAAGCCACGTAGGTACTTGTTTTACTAATAAATACCACACCAAAAAATAACAAACATCCTAATTTACCAAAGTTTCATCATCCACATCACAAAATAAAAAGAAAAGAAATGTAGAAAAGTAAAAAGTGTTAAGAGAAGTAAATTGTTCAACAAATGGCACGCAGGCCATGCAATTGTTCATGAGAGATAAAGGTTAACCTGTTAGACCTTCAACCGTGTGATGCTACCTCCAACTCCTCTCGCTCAATCCATGTCCTCGTCTTCATCATCATCATCCCCTCCGTGGCCTGCCATATACTCCCGGATGTTTCCAGTATCATCCTGCATGTCATAGATATTTCTTTCTATCACTCTGACCCGGGCGTATGTGTTGTTGGCCATGTTGTAGGTGTTCCTGGTACAAATAAGATTTTCCTGCAATAAATCATGTAAGCTCTGAAAGTTAGGAAAACCACCTCCTTGAGAGGAGGATTGACCCGGATCACCATGGGGCTGGTAGTGGTACTAAGCAGGAGGACGGATGTGTGGATCGTGTAGGACGAGAGCTACTTGAGGGTTCCATGCATGCCCTTGAACTGTTTGAAACCTGATTGTCCCGTCATCCGCTTCATTGATTAACTTCATGGAGCGGCAAATGACCAAGTCCACTTTTCCTGACCACGGTCCCTTTTGAAAGGACCTCGGCATCCTTGGTACAAAGTGTTTGAAAAGGTGGTAGATCCACCCTCCAAACAGGATAGGAGTCAGGGGAGTAGCAAGTTGGTTCAAGTGCATGTTTTGGAGTAGCAGGTATGGAACATCGAGGTTGACACGGTTGTGAATGCAATGAAGAACTAGCAGATCACACAACCCTACAACACCACCACTGTCATGTCTCTGGTAAAGAGAATAGCTGAGGACCATGTGGATGTAGCGGTAGAGAGGGTCCCTCAACATTGTACTCTTAGTTCGGCTCGGGTTATAGTTGCCCTCCCTAATCTGAGCCCAAGCAGCTTGGCGTTGGTTTTCTGGAATCTCGCGAAGACCGCCGGTGTTCTCTTCATCTCCAGCATCCTCTTCAGAGTACAACCCTACAATTGCCCTAAATTGTGCGATTGAGATCGAGTACATGGTCCCTGCACAACGGAACTCTACCCCCTCATTGTCAAACGGATCCGCTCTTGTCTTGAAGACGAATGTGTTGTAAAATTCCATGTTGTATTCATGCACAGAGTGAAGTCGAGTGAAGAGAGCAGCTCGTAGTGGGCCGGTGACAATGTTGTTGAAGCGGTCTATTTGGTTCACTGCCTCAAGAGTGTCCATGCACACCTGTCGGGGATTTTCCTCGGGCCTAGTTCTTAGCACCTCATACCGCGCCTAAGAAGCCAACTCACTTACGTTGAATCTGGAAAATTTCTTGGCCATTTGAAAGAAAACACCAAACAATTAGCACGAAACAGTGAAATTTTCGAAGAAAATTGAAAATAGTCGGCTGGACACGACCCCGTGTTTAGCGGACACACCCCATGTTCGCTTGAAATTGGCTGGACACGCCCCCGTGCTTGTTGAGCACGACCCCCTGTCCAGGTGTCTGTTTCCCAAAATTCCCATTTTTCGAAACTGTCCTGAAAACTTGAAAATTTTTGGTCCAGTAGGGGCGGTTTTTCCCGAAAATGAAACCCAAGTGTCGTTTTTCTCAAAACAAACCGTTTACCCCTTCAATTTCATCTTTTTCGGTTAAAAAACAAGGGTTTGGGGTTTTTATGAGAAATTGGGCAAATCTACAAACAATACAAGTTGATTTACTTCCTATAACATGTATCTATGCTAATACTAACAGATCTAAGCAAAAATTTGGGGTTTGATCTGGTTCAAGTTGAAGAACCCTAGATTTTTCCCCAAATTTTGATGTTAAACTACATGCAAGTACTTAAACTAACTAATTATAAGGATAGAATCATACTTTGACGTTGTTAGAAGAAGGAGAAACGTTGAAATCTACAGGAATTTTCACCGGAACCAGAGAGCTCTTGGGGGAAACGGGGCGTGTTAAAGTGAAAGAATGAAAGAAAAATGGGGTTTTATCCCGACAGTTGCGCGGACACGGCCCCGTGGGCAGGCAAAATTATATATATATATATATATATATATATATATATATACTAGTTACATACCTGCGCGATGCGGCGGGAGTGACGATTTACGATAGGATACTCGTTTACCGTTAGTTTATCCGTCGTCTCATGATATATTGTATATTAGTTAAGTTAGTTTTCTTATTCGTGATATGATGGCACTGGTTTTTCTGTTAGTTTATCGATTCTTTGGTAATATACATGGATAAATTTTTTTAGCTGTAGATTCAGCGTGATCTTCTACAAGAAGAGTACAACACAAGGAAGTAGATGTAATTAAAAACAAGAAGAGTTCACACAATATTGTATTTTTTTTCTTGAAAAAGAACTGACTACATTAGTTTAATAAGCCGATTTTCTATCTCACTTTGAAATGGACTTTATAATTATTTAACATCTTATTATATTAACTTAAATTATAATATATTAAAAAACTCGATAAAATTTTTTTATAGTTCAGATCAGTTTTGTGGGTTAGGAGTAGATTGAAACTTAAGTCTCTCTCATGGACTAAGTGGTGTAGTTTTGATACTATGTAAAGTGTGTCTTCAGTATGTTTGTAGTGTCGGCCGCCCGGTTTTAGGATTTTGACGTTGTTAATGAAGTATACCTTAAAAAAAGTAATAGGCATATACTTTTCAAAACCACCACATAATTTTGAACCATTGCTATTGTGACAGACAGTCTCTTTACACAATCACTTTGTTTTTCTTCAAAAGCTTCATTTTTACAATCTCTATGCCAAAACATTTCCTTTTACCATTATATAAAATACTTACACAAATACATTTCATTTTTGTAAAAGTAACGTTCATTGGCAAATATTATTTCCTAAACATTTCATATGCATGTATTCTCGCCAAAAAAAAAAACATTTAACATATCTCATAACAATAGAAGTTGTTATCCCTTCTCGTCTTAACTCTCGTTCATTCAACATCATATAACCTAACTCTCGTTAATTCAACATCATATAACCTAGACGTCCCATGACCAAATATCTTTTAATATAATTCTTCTAGTCTAGGTAAGCTCCTAAAGTAAAATAGTTACACAAATTTATTGGTGTTAATAACAAAATTATGTCTTTGATATCTGATACAAACAACTTATTCGACATATTTAACTCACAAATTATTTGATAAGCAGTTTGAAAAAGCAACCTCAAAACACTCTCAAACTGGTGTATCAAAATGCAATAAGCAGATTAAGCATTTTAATAAGCAATCCCAAACACCACCTTATCCTACGGGTAAGCACGGATCAGGTCCAGTTATGGGCTAAAACTAAACCTATAACCATGGTTTCGGTTTTAAATTTTCATAAACGATCGAACTTGCTTGACCCGCCCATCGACCTGAAATGTTTCCAACTGACCCGGGCCGTTCCTGAAACTCTTGACCCAGCCTGGCCCATTAGACCGAAACGTACAAAATCAATTACAAAAACTTGTTTTACCAGCAACGGGAACTTCAAATATACATGAATTGCAAAAGTTTCCATGTACTGTCGAACACTAGGCATATTGTTTCTTTAGATAAGGTACACGTTAGCATACATACTCTCATTTCAAGGAGCAAAACTATAAATACAATGATTTGTTTACTTACACATAAAGGGTAGTATGTGAGTGATCCATAACTTGGGATACTATTTTGTTAGGATCGAGAGACTGTCATGATTGCATTTGTTTGTATTAAATCAAAGTTTAAGTGCAGCGGAAATGAACAACAAACTTTGTAAACACAATCAAAAGAGAAAATAGATTTGAGAAACACATGATTTATATCAGTCGAAAGATTACTAAGTAAATCAAAGGATTACAAAGCATGCTTACAAAGCTAAACTCCCCCTCAGCCTGATACTCCATGGTTGGTTGCACAAGATGAAAGGATTAGACACGAGGAGAAGAACTCACTCAGTCAAAATCAAATGTAACAGTACAGGGTACTGTTACATTTATAGGCAGTCCAAACCACTGAGGCATCTCAGCTGACGTCACCATGAAAGTGACATCTAACAAACTAACAAACCCTATCTACTGTTCTACAACTACTGACCATACAGACACTGATTACTTTAAAAGACTGATGTATAAACACTGATTCTTCATTCCACTGTTGCAGTCGACCACTGATGTTGAGCATCAGTGCTTTCTTCAAAGGGTGATCAGGCCTTGAAAGAGCAGTACTTTGGTTCTTCACCAGTGCTTGGAATTCATCAGTAGATTGAGCTTCAGCCTTTAAACTTCATCAGTGCTTTGGCTTACATTACATACAGAGAATCAAGACTGCTGCTGCATCCTTCCACTACTGTGAACCCAACAGTACTTGTCATGATCAGCAGTGCTTGACTCAAGGCAGTAGATTGGGCAGCAGGGCTTTAGTTCTTCATCAGTCTTTGGCTTGATCAGTAACTTCCAGGAACAGCAGTTGTTGATAAGGGCAGTACTTGGAGCATATCAGATGTTAGGATTACTTTCAAGGGGAAAGTTTAGTGCAAACTGCTTCTTATGATGAATCCACTGTTCTGAACCAGTTTTGGCTTTACATCATTTGTTCCTCTGGTAGGGTTCAATCCCAACAATCACCCCCTAGAACAAATGATGCCAAAACACTTCATTATTCAGGATCTTTATTGACTCACCAGGAGTTCCCTTACTTGACCTTTGAATTGTAGTTCAAAGTTCATGGAATCCTTATCATCCTCATCCCTGCACAGTGTAAGCTCAAGGAGATCTTGCAAATCTTCAATACCCAGGCCAAGTGTTGTTTCCCTTGCTATATGCTTCACTTCACCATTGGAACTGAGCAAGGTCAATACGTAGGTCTTTTGATCAGACATCCACTTTAGTATTTTTGAATCTAATGGGTTTCTTGGGAGAGGTTTATTTGAATGATGAGTTTGGAGATTGTGGCCTGGTAATGACAACCTTGAGCAGTGTCTTGAGATTTTGCTGTTTCTTGTTGTTCTGCTCTAAGTGTCTGAAGAACCATCTTTATGATATATTTCTCTGAAGCTTGGTCTTCTTTTGGTATTTTTGCGTCCATCTGCTTTGTTTCCTTCTTTGATAAAGGATGGCAGTGGTTGATTCAGTGGGGATGCCAGTGGTTGTGGTGTGTGTTGATGTGGTATTGGTGGCATTTGTTTGGGTGGCAGATGTTGTTAATGGTGGAGGTGTAAGTGATTCTGTGGGAACAGAAGTGGTGGTTGAAGAAGTAACTGGCTTAGTTTTAGAAGCTGTGGTGGTTGATTACCTTGTTTTTCTAACAGGACTCTTCTTTAATGAAGTACAAACCTCTTCTTTTTCTTTTTGCAGAACTATCTTTTTCTTAACCAAAGCTCTGCTCTCATCCCTTACCCTTTTAATACCAGCAGTGGTTTTGAGACCAGCAGATTTGACTTGAGTGATCCTCATTTGTGTATCTTCATCATCTGCTTGAATTTTCAGGGTTTCATCACCTCCCTTTTCCTTTTCTTTGACAGATGTTTCAGCAGAAGTTACTGAGAGATTTTCCTCAGAGTCATTTTCTCCCCCTTTTTTGGCATCATCAACTCTTTCGAAGATAGGTGCAGGGGTTGAAATAAATTCCATAACTCATTTGCAGCAGGTGCTTGAGGTGGAGCAAGTGCTTGAGTTGGAACAGCAGTGGGTTGCACCATTTGTACTGTTAACAACTGTTGCAGCATTTCTTTGATCTTTGCAACCGAAGTATCCAGTTTTTCGACATGTTCCGTCAATTCCAGGTACTTTAAACCATCACCCAATTTAATGGGATCATCTGATTTCCCACTAGTAGTGGTTTTATCAGTGGTTGAGGTAGGGAGTGTACTCCAAACATTAACCATTGATGCCCCTTTTTCTTGGTACTGGGGACTTCTTTCTTCATAATGAGAAACACTTTTTAGTGAACCAGTGAAGACTGGATACACACGAGTTCCCAGTGAAGAAATTGCCTTCAAGGAAGTCTTATTGATGAAACTACTGTCCAAATGCAAACCAGTGGGTTCAGCACTTGTAGTAGCTGCTTCACTTGAATTACCACCAAGAGTTACTTATAACTCAAGGGGCTGTACCTCCTCAGTTGTTGCTGGGATAGCAGAGGTATAAGCATCAGACTCAGTCACTTGTTGGAGTATACTCTCAGTGATAGGTGGTTGAAAGGAACTGATTTATGTCTGAGTTATATCCAAAGCATTCAACAAGGTCATTATTGATGGTGGTATTTGCGAAATGATGACGAGAGTTGAAAGTGAATTTGCCCCGGGCAGTGGACTGTGGATGATGGAATCAAGTGATTCAGAGCATCATAATTTGGTGTCCCTGTTCTTACAACCTATTCTTTTTTAGAAGAAGCAGGAGGAGTTTGAGGCATGGGTTGAGACCTTTCTACCATCTGCTGTGAGGAAGTAGCAGCAGTGGTTTATAGTGACTTTGTGTTGTCACTGGCAGTTGCTCTGGGATCTCATCTTCCAGAGTTGCCTTTATTGTAGGTTTGGGGGGATTTTGAATTTTCTTTTGTTTTGGTGGATTTAGGTGTGGGTTTCATAACAGTTGTTTTGCTGCTGTGATCACCTTGAGCAGTGGCTCAGCAGCAGGTGCCTGAGGAGCAGTGGTAGCTGCTAAAATCTGCTCAGGAACCTCTGCTTGTGTTTTGGAAATTATGGTTTCATCAGACTTTAGAGATTTATTGAGAAAATTCAATTCTAACTATTTTTAAGGCTTTATTTTGATTTTCTGAAAAACATTTTGATGCTATATACACATGGAACACAAGAAAGCTTGCTTTAATCCAAGTTTAGCACTCCAATCATAGGATCAAGTTTTTCAACAGTAGATGAATCCAATTCTTAAGTTTGTACATCTACCAACTGATCTTTAGGATGGACATGATGCAGAGAAATCAAACCTTTTTCATAGCAATCCCTCATAAAGTGATGTCTGATGATGAATGATGGTGAATCAATGAGATATTGAATCTTTTGATGATATATTTCAGCTACTTGACTGTCCTGCATAAAAACAATCTTTTGAGCAACTATACCAAAATTCAATAACATATTCTGATGTTACAAACAGTTGGACTATTCAACTTGCAGCAGCATCATAATATTCTTCACTCAGTGGTTATGAGAACATCTGCTTGCTTGTTGCCTAGTCAAAACACTTTGATATTTGTACTTGTTTGAGTATGATAAATATTGACAATCATGCTCCTAGCATATGCAATGTTCTTTGAGGACCCACTTTTTTCCAAAAAGATTCTCATCCTTTGGCTGTGGCACAAGCTTTTAAAGCTTGTTGTCACTGAACTGCTGAAGCTCTTCTTAGAAGACAACTACCCAACTTTCTGTCTTTCAATGCTTTATGGCATTTTGACTTGTTGATGGAGTGGTAGAGAGTCAGCAAGAAGACACATGTTTTAGGATAGCCTTTTTGAAAGAATCCTTTTCATTGATGTTGCCAAGAAAATGGTAAAATGGTTGAGTTTTAAAGAGGATTGATGTTTTTAACAGGTGGAGCTGCAGATGTGAATCATCTGAGCTAACCACTGCTGGTGACTTTGATGATCCAGCAGTGGCTTGAAATGGATGTGAAAGGATTTGTAGGAGGGGTTTGGCACACTGATAATTTTTATCCATTTTTGATGAATATTTATCAACAGTGGTTTGGTGAAGTAGTGGTAGAGAATTAGAAAGCAATTTTGATCAAACACTGTTTGTACATCAGTGGATGAGCTTTAACAGCTGTTTTGTACATCTGCTGCTCTGATGATGGAAATGATTTTAGTATCATGTCCAAGATCTGTTGATGATGAATGTGGGTCACCTGCATAACCAAATACTTGACAAACACATTTTAAATGCAAGTTTATCAAAATTAATCATAAACAACAGGGTTTACAGGGATTTTTTAATGCAGAGAATTCACTTGTTTCAGCATTCAAGGTTTCACCACATGTTTATTACAAGTTTTGAAGCTTTTATAGATTCCTGACAGTGGTTTAGTACCCCAGATGATGGAAACCTTTTTACTATGGCTACTCATTTTGTGTCATAATATTTGAATTAGAACATGAGCATCCAAGTATTTTAAGGTCTTGTTAGCAAACAATCTTTGATCAGTGTTAAAACAAACTTGAGTTTGACATGACCTTGACACTTGCAACCATTTCCTTTTGATCTATTTTCAAGGATAGTATCACCAAAAAAAATAAGGGTTCTACATCCTGACAGGAGTTTGAACTTTTGCTATAAAAAACAAGTAAAAGAAATATATCATTCTTAAGAAAAAAAAATAAAGAATAATATATCCTGTTTTATTTGAAGAAAACTTTATAGAGAAAAAGAGTAAACATTTTCTGATAATAAAATCAATTAGATCTGGTGTGTCCTCAAGAGTAAAATAACTTTGAATAAGGTCAAGATCACTTCATTCTCAAGCTTAGGACAATGGTCAGTGGTTTGAACCAAGTTCTGTAACCACTGTTTGGTACCATTTCCTTGTCAGTTGATTGTTACTATGAGGAGCCTGTTCACAAAGGTTTTGAAAGTTCTTTGTGACCCTTATTACCATGTGAATAATTTCTGAGAAATTTAGCCTATTCCTCTTTATTGAAAAATATCTGGAGATACTTTTGTTACCTGAACTTTCCTGAAACAATGATTGTGCATGGTTGATTGATGACATTATGTTTGACCAAAAATGCAGATCTATTTTTTTTTTTGTTTTCCTTTTGTAGGATTAACCTGTGGACTCTTAAGTGTTTTGGGTTTATACTCTTTTCTTTTGAATTCAAAAGTTTTGAGATAAACACACTTTTGAGTTTTTGTAATTTTTCTTCTTTCCCTTTTTACCCTTTCCATAGAAAAGTATTGAAACTTTTACTGGAAGGTTTTCAAGGAAAGAATACTCAATCCAAAATCATTTTCAGCAATGTTTTGAGAGATTTGGACATTTTTCCACTTGCTTATGCCAAATTCCACATACTAATGATCTGGATATTTTGACTGCTGATTTTCTTAATGTATTCTTAACATAGTTGATTTTTGGTCCTTTTAGAGGATTTTCAACCTGTTTTTCAATACATAAGATCTAAATAGCTAAAGTTTCAATTTCCCTCTTTTTTATGCTAACAAAAACACTATTGTTATCATCTGAACATAGATTTTCGTTGACATGAGGTAAAAACACCTTAGCAGCAGTCATGATAAAAACATCACAACCATCATAAAAACAATTGAAATCAATTTTGTAAATAAAGAGATTATACCATAGTTATCAGACATATTTTTCAGATCTGAGCACTATAGGTGTTTTTTTGCATGATATCACTTGTTATGTGAAGTTTGTGTGTCATATGACATCTTGGTTGTTTTACAGAGTATCTGAATAATCATTTTGAACATGATTTCTCGTTACTCTGTTTTCAACTAAATACAATCAACCTTAGTATCAATGAATTTTGAGCTGAACCGTTATGTCAAATTGATTGTTAGATCGAATTTGAACTGTCCGACCTCTGATAACAATTGTTAGGATCGAGAGGCTGTCATGATTGCGTTTGTTTGTATTAAATCAAAGTTTAAGTGCAGCGGAAATGAACAACAAACTTTGTAAACACAATCAAAGGAGAAAATAGATTTGAGAAACACATGATTTGCATCAGTCGAAAGATTACTAAGTAAATCAAAGGATTACAAAGCATGATTACAAAGCTAAACTCCCCCTCAGCCTGATACTCCATGGTTGGTTGCACAAGATGAAAGGATTAGACACGAGGAGAAGAACCCACTCAGTCAAAATCAAATGTAACAGTAGAGGGTACTGTTACATTTATAGGCAGTCCAAACCACTGAGGCATCTCAGCTGACGTCACCATGAAAGTGACATCTAACAAACTAACAAACCCTATCTACTGTTCTACAACTACTGATCATACATACTCTGATTTACTTTAAAAGGCTGATGTATAAACATTGATTCTTCATTCCACTGTTGCAGTCGACCACTGATGTTGAGCTTCAGTGCTTTCTTCAAAGGGTGATCAGGCCTTGAAAGAGCAGGTACTTTGGTTCTTCCACCAGTGCTTGGAATTCATCAGTAGATTGAGCTTCAGCCTTAAACTTCATCAGTGCTTTGGCTTACATACATACAGAGAATCAAGACTGCTGCTGCATCCTTCCCTGTTGTGAACCCAACAGTACTTGTCATGATCAGCTGTGCTTGACTCAAGGAAGTAGATTGGGCAGCAGGGCTTTAGTTCTTCATCAGTCTTTGGCTTGATCAGTAACTTCCAGGAACAGCAGTTGTTGATAAGGGTAGTACTTAGAGCATATCAGATGTTAGGATTTACTTTCAAGGGGAAAGTTTAGTGCAAACTGCTTCTTATGATGAATCCACCGTTCTGAACCAGTTTTGGCTTTACATCATCTGTTCCTATGGTAGGGTTCAATCCCAACATATTTCTTCATCAACAAATCGAGACAATATACAAATCATTTGCCAAGCACGAACTTTCCACCTATGAGTATGTCAGAGAAAAAAATCAAATTAAAAAATCACACAAAGTGTACGATAGCATTGAACGAGGTTATAAAGTACTAACCGCACTGTACTTTTTATATAACTCATTTGCAAGGTCAGTGTCGGACACCTGCATTTCGAATCATCAGAATTAGCTATCTGTAGTGCTAACAACAACATAATACGAAAGTACAAATTCAAAAAATTAAAATCTAATGTACCAGTGAGGTGTATTTTTTGCATTCCGCGAGAAGTTAACGGGGCAAAACCAAGCGTGAAGAAATGGAGACGTGGGAATGTAATCAGGTTCACTACTAGCTTCTTGAGGTCAGAATTCAGTTGCCCCGGAAACCTCAAAGAGCAAGTTACACCACTCATTGTTGTAGATATCAAATGGTTCAGGTGCCAACTGAAAAACAAATGATCAGACACAATATCACATTTGCAGGGTCATTAAAACAAAATACTTACAACTTGGATTGTTGAGTTTTAAAGTTCAGAAACATATGTCATAGGGTGCTTCATTGTCAAGAACATACATTCATCGGCATTTTCAACCAACTGGTGGACCGAGAGTGTGGCGTTGTAGGGTTCAACAACAGTATCAAACACTTTAGGTGAAGGGAAACAGAGAATGTAAGCATCATTCGGTCGGGGGTATTCCTCCCTAATCTTTGAAATCAAGAGTGTTCCCATGCCTGAACCTGTGCCACCTCTCCAAGTGAATGGCAGGACCTGAAAACCTGCAATCAGAATCAGTACCTCCAATGTTAGACACTTGAATGTAGGGATGTTCATTATTCGGCTTCAAACTGATTAGAAACCGTTTTAAAATCAAACCGAATTATGGTGACAACAGATTAAACAGGTAAACCAGATCAAAGGTTTGACATGATTGTCTGTATAACTTACTCTTGCTTCCAAAATCACATGCAATTACTAAAACCCATAAAATGTTTATAAGAGCCTCATAGTTTGTTAATGTTGCAAGTAAAAAAAGACAAAAGTATAACAAATTTTAATACAACAGCATATATCTGAGTTTTATCTATTCAACACTACAAGCAGATTTTTAAAATTGGTTAACCTGTCAGCACAAAAACAAAATCATGTAAGAAAATCGCAAATGTGATATAGAAAACGAAAGGGACTGATCTGGCCCTGCAAAGGCAGTTAGCCTCACTAAGCCAGGTTATTAGTTCTCACCTTGGAGACATCTTTTCCTAAGTAGTCTGAACCCTCATCTCTTAAATCATAAGCTTTATAGACACCTACAAGATGATAACTGTATGCACAAATACACAACATCAAAATGCTGTACCAAATAATGCTACAAAGACATCAATTAAGACAATTTGTTTCATTAGAGATACAAACCTTACCTATTGAAGTGCTGCTAGAAATAGTTGCTCGACCAGTCGACCCCATGTATGATGTACCACTTCCGTTCTCGCAACATCAAGAAAATAATCAATCAAACAGCAATAAAATGTCCTTCCAAACTCATACAATTCCACAAATCTTCAAGTGTAACCATAATATTTCATTAACAGTGAAAAGTATTGATTCAACAAAAGAAGTAAACTGTACATAATCATGAGGAAGCGTACCTGATTCCCTGTATCCTTAAGCAGTCGCTCCAGCTCAGCATCTGCAGACGCCATAACCGCGCACTGTTCGAAACCCTAGCAAAAAAAACCACAGTCAAAGAAACCGAAAACCAAACGAAATCTCCCTAAAAACACAAAACACATAAAATAGCCTATAAATTTAAACAAAAAACAAGAGATCTTGTAAATAAACCCTAGACTTGTAAATAAACCCTAGAAATCTACTTACAAAGAACAGAGTGCTTGTTGTGCTATTCTAGAGAGAAATCTACTACAAATAAACCATAGATCTGGCTAGATTCTTCCACCCACAAGCACCATCGCTGACGAACCCACAACCAAACGGAAGATCTGAAACATTACCCAGATTAGATTCAAATGAAAAAAAAATAAGAATATATGGTAAAAAGAAAGGTACCATACAGTCAAACCAGTAGGATCTGGTGTCGGATCTACTGAGATAGTGTCGGATCTTGAAGGCACAGGAAAAAAGCCATAGAAATCGATCTGGTGTCGTATCTACTGAGATAGTGTCGGACGGTGATGGCGACGACCGGTTGGAGTGGAGAAGCCATGAAGTGACCGGAAAGAAGCCATGGTGACGACCGGTTCGATGGGGGAGTGGTGGAGGATCGATGGATGAAATGAAGGTTAGGGTTAGGGTTTGTAGAGAAAGGTGGAGCGTCTGGATGGATGAAACGAATTTTGTGGTTTAGATAGTGCTGATAGAAAGTTTACATTGGATCGATCAAAGTAAAACGGGTCAAGTGATCCAGGTAAGATCCATCCGGCTATATAGCATGTGTTGAAAAGAAGTTTTCAACACTTTGTGCTTAAATGCTTGTACAATGGGCTTCAAATGGTTGTACAATGGCAAATAACCTATTCTTGCCCTTCCTATATGCTTATTAAAGTTGTATATATATATATATATTTCTTTTGTGCTCATGTGAGTGCCCTGTTTCCCAAAACTTGGTTTTAGGAAATCTTATCGATTTAGATGTTTTCCCGATGTTCGTAACTTACAAGGTATGATGTTGATGCTTGAACCTTTGTTTCATTCTTCGACCGTTTGTAGCGAGATTTCTTCCTCCTCATCCTCAATAAATCCTTGATATAGCTTCAGCCGTTGGCCATTGACTTTGAATGGAATTCCATTCCGAGATTTAATTTCGAATGCACCGTGTGGGAAAATATGGGTTATGGAAAAAGGTCCTGACCACCTAGACTTTAATTTACAAGGAAATAATCGAAGTCGTGAATTAAACAACAGAACTTGATCTCCTACTCGAAATTCATTAGGTTTAATGTGTTTATCATGCAAATTTTTCATTCTTTCCTTATAAATTTCGGAGTTAGAGTATGCATAATTCCTTAATTCGTCTAATTCATTTAATTGGCAAATCGATTTTTACCGGGCAATTTCTTAGTCTAAGTTTACGTTTTTAATTGCCAAGTAGGCCTTGTGTGCTATTTCTACCGGCAAATGACAACTTTTTCCATACACAAGTTTATATGGGGTTGTACCTATTGTTGTTTTTGTACGCTTCTCGAAAAGTCCATAAAGTATCGTCTAATTTTTCGGCCAGTTCCTTTTTATTTAACCCCACGGTTTTTCAAGTATTCTTTTTAAAACCTCTATTAGTCACTTTGGCTTGTCCGTTTGTTTGGGGGTGATATGCCGTTGAGACTCGGTGATAGACCCCATACCTTGTTAAAAAAATTTCAAGTTGTGATTACAAAAATGGGTTCCTTTATCACTTATTAGTGCTTTTGGTGTTCCAAAATGAGAGAATAATCTCTTCAGAAATCTTATCACGACTCTTCCATCGTTTGTTGGAAGTGCCTCGGCCTCGGCCCATTTAGACAGGTAATCTACCGCCACAAGTGTATATTTGTTTCCCTTTTGACGGTAGGAAAGGTCCCATAAAGTCGAGTCCCCACACATCAAAAATTTCACAAACAAGAATGCCATTTTGTGGCATTTCGTTTTTGGAAGAAATATTACCTGATCTTTGGCAAGGGTCACATGTCTTGACAAGACTTTGGGCGTCTTTGTAAATGGTTGGCCAATAAAATCCTCTATCAAATACCTTTCGTGCGGTACTAGCGGCACCATGATATCCTCCGTATGGCCCTCATGACAATGGTGGAGAATTATTCTTGCTTCACTACCATGTACGCATCGACGGATGAGTTGATCAGCACACATTTTGAAAAGATAAGGATCTTCCCAAAAATATTGCTTTACATCGGCAAAGAATTTCTTTCTTTGATGATGTGGCCATCCTTTTGCGACTATACTGCTAGCTAAGTAGTTAGCATAGTCGGCGTACCATTGCTCTTCTCGGTATTCCGAATTTCCAGGATATCCGGTTGGGAATTTTTCATTGATTTGCTCGTCCCGGGATGCCTCCAAAGCCTGGGTCTTCCAAGCGAGAAAGATCATCTGCTGCGGTGTTTTCTGCTCCTCTTTTGTCTTTTATTTCAATGTCAAATTCTTGGAGGAGCAGAATCCGCCGAATCAAACGTGGTTTAGCATCCTGTTTCTTGAAGAGATATCGAATGGCTGCATGATCTGTATAAACTATCGTTTTAGAAAGAACAAGATAAGAACGGAATTTATCAAAAGCAAATACACGGCTAGTAATTCCTTTTCTGTTGTTGTGTAATTTTCTTGAGCATCATTCAACGGCGGACTTATTCTTGGGCCAAGGTGGGCGGGCGCACCCCCGGAAAAAAAAATTAGTGCTAAGTTCTGTCGAAATCTCGTCTCACCCCTTGAAATTTTTTGTCCGCACCCCATGAAATTTTCTGTCCGCACCCATTGGAATTTTTCGTCCGCACCCCTTAGGTAAAAAGTGTTATCAATTTATATTTAACAAATTTTTTTAGTAAACTCTTATTTTTTTTAAAACACTACCTAAATTATATACCTTTTAATACCTAAATAACTAAACCCAAATACCCAAATACCTTTAACTAGCTCACTACTAAGTCTTAGCCCAATAAACAAACCCAACAAATCAACAATAATTCAAACTAAAATAGAATAAACAAGCCCGTTTCCCTTACATAGTCTCTCCCAATCTCTATCCTCCCTGCACGCACGCAAGCGATCAGAACATCAGCGACACCAGCAGCCGCATACCACCGTAATCAGTCACCATATTACTGCGATCGAACACGGGTAAGTTTCTTTGTTATTTTTGATGATTTTTGGTTGATTTTTTTGATGATTTTGGTTGATTTTTGGTGGGGTGGGACGGAACTGGTAGCCACCGGAAGTGATTTTTCGATGGCAGGAGACATGTGCTTCTTGCTAGTGATGATATTTGATTTTGTGGTGGGTTATATATTTATATTTTGTTAGTGATGATGATGTTATTGTCTTTTTGTGGTGGGTTATATACGATCAGACCTGATGTTTAGGGGGGTTTTTTTAATGGTGTACATGATGTTTAGATGATTTTTAGTGTGATTTACATTATGATTTCTAGGACTTGAATACTTGATACATTATGTAATATGTTATGAAGCCATGGACTTATAGATCAATTTGTTTGTGATAGCCGATAGGAACCATGAGTAGGGACGTCATGGCGCGATTTCTAAAGAGGAAAGTTGATACATCTTCCGAATTCGTTGATGTGGATTTTCAAATTCAAGAATTTGGGAACCGTTTTAACGAGGTAAATTTAGTTTGATATTCTTTTGTTTTACATGACCCGACCTGACTCGAACAGACCTGATACGATCCAATTTTTTTTACTTATATACCTTGGGGCCTAAAAATTTTAAAAATGTTCTGCACTCCCATGAAGAAATTCCTGGGTCCGCCACTGGCATCATTAAGTGTTTTACTAGCGTAATAAATTGGGTGAAAATTCTTATCTTTTCTTTGTCCCAAGACGGCTCCAATTGCAAAGTTACTGGCATGACACATGATTTCGAAGGGTAATTTCCAATCAGGCGTTATCATGATAGGTGCATTGAGCAGCATTTCTTTTAGTCTTAGAAGTGCTTGATTGCAATCCTTGTCAAAGATGAAAGGAGAATCTTTTTCAAGTAATTTTGTTAGAGGCCTTGAGATTTTAGAAAAGTCTTTGATAAATCTTCTATAAAATCCGGCATGCCCTAGGAAACTTCTGATATCTCTAATGAAGGATGGGGGTGGTAATCGAGAAATAATGTCTATTTTTGCTCTAACGGATGATTTCGAAGGGTAATTTCCTTCGCTTGAGATTTTGT
>JARYGA010054608.1:0-29316 GCA_030545235.1 Helianthus tuberosus | reverse complement strand
CTCATAGTAAACATATGAAGGTGGTGGCTCATATCTTGGTTCCTCAAAGTATGAGTATGAAGGCTCATACCTTGGTTTAGGGGTGTGCACGGTTCGGTTCGGTTTTTGGGTAAAATCAAAACCGAAACCGAAATGTCGGTTTTTGAGTTTTAAAAACCGTTCGGTTTCAGTTTTTTTCGGTTTCGGTTTTTCGATTTTTACATCGGTTCGGTTCGGTTTTTCGGTTATTTCGGTTTTTGGAACAAAATTATGTATGATTCAAAAAATAAAAAGTATAATTTATATTATAACAATCTTTTTATATGTTTACATTTAAATTATTATAGTTAACCTCTTTAATTAATATTGTTTTACATAAACCTAACATTCTAATCTTTTTTTATGTTTCTTCAAAGTTTTTATTAAATTTTGTTATATCTTATAGGTAATAATAAATCATTTCACTTATAATGTTTTTATTATAAACACTTAACATTCAAGAATAAAATTAACATTTTCTACTTGCATTGGGTTAAACACTTAAACAATTTAAACTTAAACATAAAAATATATGGATTGTAACTTATCGGTTCGGTTCGGTTTTTTCCGGTTATTGAAAAAGTTTATTCGAAAACTCAACCGAAATTTTTGGTTATTAAAAATCCGAAAACCGAACTGTCGGTTTTTGTTTCGGTTTAGTTTTTTCGGTTCGGTTATTCGGTTACGATTCAGTTATTTCGGTTTTCTTGCTCACCCCTACCTTGGTTCATCAAAATATGAGTATGAGGGAGAAGGTTCATACCTTTGATCTTCATAGGATGTGTATGAAGTTGATGGCTCGTACCTGGGCTCCTCATAGTAGGTGTATGAAGTGGATGGTTGATATAAGTTACAATATTGAACCGAGTGCGGGTCACCACAATTAGTGCAATAATTTTCCCTATAATCATCCTCCTCATAGGTGTAGTTGTAACCTCCTGAGTATTGATCCATAAGAATCACTCAGCAGACCACAACAAAGTCTCGAGACCAGAAAACAAAAATAAAAACGGAAACAGAGGCTGGACACGGCCCCGTGTACAGAATCTGTATCTGGGCGTTTTAATTAAAGTTACTGATTTCGTTGAGCACGGGGGCGTGTTCAGTGAGCACGGCCCCGTGTTCAGGCTACTGTAAATGCAAACTAAGCTAAAATGCAGAAAAAAATATGCGCGCTTTTTGAAAAGGTTTTTTTTTTTTTTTGAAAAACTGATTAGGCCGTCAATTTAAGCTTTCTTAAAATCCTTGTGTCCCCGGCAACGGCACCAAAAAACTTGATGCGTGTGAAGTGTCGTTAGTTTTTAATGTATATTTTAAGCCTTTTTTTTAACACTTTTTAGCCAAGTTTTAAATTTATAAAACATGATATTTACTAACACTAAACACACATATGGGCAAGTGCATCCATCGTGAGCGTAGTATAGTGTTGGTAAGATACCGAGGTCGTCCAAGGACACAAGAGCTTTTAATACCGGTTTATCCTCAACGTCTAATCAAATCAAAAATTTAGAAAAAGGTTTTTAAACAAGAAAATAAAACTAACTAAAATGCTGAAAAATAAAATAAAAGTAAAAAAACAGATAGACAAGATGAATCACTTGGCTCCGACCCGTGTATAGTGTAACCTTTGATTATTTCCGCACTTTTGCACTTTTTAAGAGATTATCTTAGTTATTGTAGTAGGTCTCTCTTTTGAAGGTGACGTTACCCTCAACCCAGTAGTTTGAGTCAGCAAGGATACAATCCTAAAGGGTCGGATAATTGAAAGATAATTAATTAAGCTATTAATGCATATTGTGGTAGGCCCCTCTTTTGAAGGTGACGTTACCCTCGGCTAAGTAGTCTGAGTCAGCAGGGATACAGTCCTAAGTAGCTGGGTTAAAGTATTAATAGTAGCTTACATATGAGGGGATCAAAGAGTTTGGACCCCCGCCATCCAATACCGGTGGGTATTGAAGGAGATCCTACTAAATTTGACCCAGGTCCTTGCTGGATCTATACACTGAATAAGGCAAGACTCTTACCAAACCGTTCCCTTAACCCCCGACCAGGTAGCCAACATACCTCCATATAGACCGTGGAGATATGGATGGTGAAAATCTTTTATTTTATATAGACAGTAAAATAATGCCAAGACACCACGGACAAACGATAAGGAAGAATCACCTTCAACATAAGAAACTAGTTATTAGTCATTAATACTTAACCAAGTAATGTCACACCCTGGCTTTGCGGAAGCGTGGGTTTATTTTGGTGTGACTTCTTAATACCATAGCACATATCATAACCATGCTATATGAAAATAAAACCATGATGTTCATCCAATTAACGAGTTTTAAAAGTTAACATGACAACATTGTTTTTAAAAGTCGATACGTGAAACAAAATACAACCACAACATACTTAGAACTTGTTCATAAGACACATCTAAAGGAAATAAGTGAAAACACAGTTTAAGACTTGTGACCCGTCCAGGCAAAGATCACATTTCCTAAACTTGGATGACATCATTACTCCTACGCAGCTTAACACCCTTGCATATTTGGCCAGATCCATTAATTTCCTGAAATACATGTAAGTTGAAAAATCAACATAAAGTTGAGCGAGTTCATGTAAAAGTGAGTATGTAAACCTTTGTAATGTGTTTGTATGTATGAAAAATCCCTGGTATGTAGCAAATAAGGAAAAAGAGATTACCATTGGGTTGCAAAGCCAATGATATGTGTGAAGTAATGCAGGAAGACTCAAACCTAGCGGATTTGTGCGTCGGGCGCTTAGTCACCACCTGGTCCACTCAGCGGGCGCAGGAGTGGGGCTGCTACACCCAAATAGATCTATCACTAATGTTCCCTCGGTCCTACCATGAGGATTAATGGCCTCAGTTACACGCCTACCCACTCACATGATCTAAGTAGTAAACCCTCCTTAAGCTAACCATACCATGTATAAAGTCTGTAATAATTGTAACATGTATTCCACCCCCGAAGTATAAAAACTGAAAACAGTTAAGAGAAAGAGGGACATGAACTCACTGAAGTGCGTCTCGAAATAGTCAATCCCAATCAACCAGCTGCATGACGACCTACACGTACTAACTTCTATTAGACGGATGGCCGTGCCTTGGCTTAGGGTTTAATGTTTTATTGGAGAAATAGTTAGGTAACTATTCCGTGTTCATACTTCTTAATTATTTAGTAAATATATTCCTTCCCAAGGATGGGGGTTTTAATACATGTGTGTTTTATAATTCCGAAAATATATTTTTTAAGTCTCACTTGAAAATATACTTTAAATTACTTGTCTAAAATATTCTAACTCCAAAATATACATATTTTTCCCAAAAATATTATATTTTACTTCATACCATTTTCAAAATAATACTTTATCAAAATACACACTTAAGAGTATTTTCCGAAAATACATAAGTTACATTTTTAAAGTTCACGTTATATTACGATACTTATATAACTTAAATATTTATTTGTGATAGCGTTAGCATTGTTTTGGAGTCGTGATTTCGTAATATTCCCAGGTTATATTATTTTTGCCTTAAAAATTAATATATCTAGTTCACAAAATAATCACATAATCACACAAGCGTTTTATTATGAAATATATATTCTAAATATATATTTAACAAGTTTTATTTACGAAAATCCACCTCCGATACTTTGTAATTTTTGAAGTAAAAAATCATGGCGAAGTTTATTTTGAAAACAATGTTAAAAATATATTTTGTAATCATTTGTTTAGAAAAATATTTCTAAGTGTTATATTTCTGAAAAAATTTCGCCAGAGTTTCCTCTGTAACTGGAGGTGTCCACGCTTACAAGCGTATCATTTTCTTTTCAAAATTCACTCAAACAATTTGTCAACCATCAACATACAACATTTAAGCATCAACTTGGCAAAAACAAGCCCAAATCATAATCTCATGAACTTGAATGTTTTTTAAAAATAGGTAGTAATTTTCTAACATATTTAATAGATCTTGTTATCTTTAAAAATAAAACTAGTTTCTTATAAACTTTATTTTTAAAGAACTTGAAGTTTTACAACTTCTAGTCATGATTCACCAAAAATATTTCTTCTTAAATTTTTCTTGTGACACAAGTGTTTACACACTTGTTTATTCACTAAAATGCTTTTAGTTTATGTAAGATCCGGGTTTTAAACAAGACTTGTATCTTTCACTTGGTCCTTCTGAAAAACCACTCGTAGATCTTTAGATCTACTAGTTTAGAACCTTATTTCACAAGAAAAGTTACATTTACTCAAGTTCATGTTTCATGTGTGGAAGGGTTCATCATCTTTTATAATTCTAACACTAACATACTACTAGTTCATGTTCTTGAACATGATCTAGTAGGTCTAGATGATGATCCATCCCACTTTTAATAACAAACAACATAAAATAATCACAACTAACCAAGATTTTCATGATTTACACCACTAGTTTCTTTTTATCCAACATATTCATCTTACTTTCAAGACTTTAAGTTATGATCTTGTGTGTTCTTGATTTTTAACCGTTAAATCACTTATTAACCACTTTAAACAAGATCAAGATGATATTTAGAGGCACTTACTACTAGCTCAAGGCTAGGGAAGAAACAAGACATAAACGAGGTGGATAAAAGAAATCTAGAGAGGTTCTTGAGCTTCCGAGTGCACCGAGCCTCCTTGTATGATCCCTTGCACACTTGTATGTATGTAAAATAGCTAGATCAAGACTTGATGGTGGATGTATGGTGGTTGGTGGTTTTGACCGAACTCAAACAAGAGGGAAGGAGGAGAGAGTTTTTGAGTTGGTGATTTGTGAAATGAAGCTCTTACCTCTTGGTGATTACTTATAACTATATTCCTATTAACCTCCATGTAATGTGTAGTCTAGATACCAAACAATTGGATTAAATTAATCAAAGTAGGACAAGGGTGTGTCCCACACTTGGAACCGTCAAAGAGAGGGGGGGTAAGGGTTGGTTTGTGATGAAATAGTTAAGATCTAGTTAAGTTTCAATGGTGATTAGTTAGTGTATTAAGTGTGTAGTATAAAGTAAGGGGTGTTAGGGTGTTCGGGGACCCTAACTAGCTTGGATAGGTAAAAACAATGTCTTTGGCAAAATTTTTATGTTCTGGGTAAAGTCCGGTTGTTCGGTTGGCTACTGATTCGTTAAAGTGTCAAACAAAGCTTTAAAGTGTCGTTTATATTATTTTTAGTGACACATTGAATCCCCGACACTTTGGAAAGTGTCTAGTATTATTTTACCAAGTTTTTGCACCTTACTAGTTATGTTAAATGCTGAATTTTTGTGTATAGTGCAGAATTTTGTAGTTAAAGTATGTTTAGGCAAATCCAGGCACTATAACTATCACCTAGTGACGCAGTTTAATAATTCTCACCTCCCTACACTCCCTACTAGTGTAGTAATCTACTCCCGGCTCATACTGGCCTCAGAACAATGTCTGTTTAGGTGCTGACAATGTCAGCATGTTTACTGGGTTATCCGTATAGTGTGCTCACTGTGCTTTTGTGCATCAAGGTTGTCACTAATGTTTGTGTGTAAATAATAGAGTGACAATATAAAATGTGATGCATGAGTATGTATGTATCAGAAATCAAGAAGCAGTTTAACCACAATTGTAAGCAAGCACAGAAATTAAGCATTAATTAAATATTAATTAATTCGTACGGATACCTGGTTTTGTAAGGGTTGTCACATTCTCCCCCCGTTAAAGAAATTTCGTCCTGAAATTTTAGGCTCTGCTTCTAGTTGCAGGGGTCTTAGGAAATATATGGGGGTATTTCTCCTTCATACGATCCTCACGTTCCCATGTGAATTCCGACCCATGTCTTGCATTCCATCGTACTTTGACGAGCTTGACACTACTCCTGCGTGTTTTGTTAACTTTCCAATCCGTAACCTCGACGGGTTCTTGAGTAAAGTGGAGCGTGTCGTCGATATGAACTTCGTCAGCAGGAATGATCACTGTTTCCTGTGTTGGACTCTTTTTCAAATTCGATACATGGAATGTATCTTGAACACCATTAAGTTCGGCAGGTAGGTCCAACTTGTAGGCAACAAGCCCAATCCTTTACAGGATTCTGAAAGGGCCAATATAACGCGGATTCAGCTTCCCACGCTTTCCAAAGCGTGCTACACCCTTCCAGGGTGAAACTTTCAATAGAACCATATCCCCAACTTGAAACTCTAAAGGTTTCTTTCTTCGGTTCGCATAAGCTTTCTGTCGGTCGCGAGCCGCCTCGATGCGCTTTCGAATCTGTGCAATCTTGTCCGTCGTCTCTTGGACTATCTCAGGACCAACAAGCTGTCTATCACCCGCATCAGCCCAGCATAAGGGTGATCGACATTTGCGTCCATAAAGCGCTTCAAATGGCGCGGCTCCAATGCTTGTGTGGTAGCTGTTGTTGTATGAAAACTCGACCAATGGCAAATGATTATCCCAGCTACTACCTAGATCCATTACACATGCTCTCAGCATATCCTCCAATGTCTGAATAGAGTGTTCACTTTGTCCATCAGTTTGCGGATGAAATGCAGTGCTCAGATTTAATTGTGAGCCAAAAGCTTCTTGGAAGGATTGCCAAGTCCTTGATACAAATCTCCCATCTCTATCAGAGATAATCGAGAGAGGCACTCCATGACGTGCGACAATCTCTCTCATGTATATTTCCGCAAGTTTACTCGTATTGTCTTTTTCTTTGATCGGCAAGAAGTGTGCGGACTTGGTCAGATGGTCTACTATTACCCAAATAGTATCATGACCCTTTGGCGTTCTTGGCAACTTCGTTATGAAATCCATTGAAATTTGTTCCCATTTCCATTTGGGAATCTCAGGTTGCTGCAGAAGACCTGAGGGCTTCTGGTACTCGGCCTTTACCTTGGCGCATGTTAAACACTTGCTAACATAAACAGCAACATCGCCTTTCATCCTAGGCCACCAATAATAATCCTTAAGATCTTGGTACATCTTATCCGCTCCTGGGTGGATAGAGTACCGTGATTTGTGAGCTTCATCAAAAATAACTTTCCTCAAACCACCAAACAGAGGAACCCAAATCCGTTTCATGAAGCATAAAGTCCCTTCCTCGTTTGGTACCAACTGCTTCTCCATCCCACGGAGATACTCATCTTCAATATTCCTTTCTTTCAAAGCTTCTCTCTGCGCGGCACGAATGCGCAAAGAGAGATCCGTCTGGACGATCATTTCCAAAGCCCTAACCCTTATGGGCTTAATCCTTTCTTTTCGGCTCAGGGCATCGGCGACCACATTCGCCTTCCCTGGATGATACTTGATCTCGCAATCGTAATCATTCAACAGCTCTACCCAGCGTCTCTGCCTCATATTAAGCTCTTTCTGGTTGAATATGTGCTGTAAGCTCTTGTGATCAGTGAAGATTGTGCAGCGCGTGCCATACAAGTAATGTCGCCAAATCTTTAACGCAAATACCACCGCGCCTAGCTCCAAGTCATGCGTGGTATAGTTTTTCTTGTGAACCTTCAACTGGCGCGACGCATAAGCTATAACCTTCTGGCGTTGCATCAGCACGCAACCCAAACCTTGACGCGAGGCGTCACAATATACCACGAAATCATCCGTTCCTTCGGGTAGTGATAAAATCGGTGCGTCACAAAGCTTGTTCTTTAACAACTGAAACGCTTCTTCTTGTTTGTCACTCCAATCAAACTTCTTGTCTTTCTGTGTGAGTGCGGTCAGAGGTTGAGCGATTTTGGAAAAATCCTTAATGAATCTTCGATAATAACCAGCCAAACCTAAGAATTATCGAATCTCGGTTGGCGTCTTTGGAGTCTCCCAACTTTTGATCGCCTTAATCTTTGTTGGATCCACATGGATTCCATTTCCATTAACCACATGTCCAAGAAACTGGACTTCATGTAGCCAGAACTCACACTTCGAGAACTTAGCATACAACTTCTCTTTCTTAAGTAGCCCTAAAATAGCTCTTAAGTATTGTTCGTGCTCGTCCTTTGTCTTCGAGTAAATCAGAATGTCATCAATAAACCCGATCACAAACTTGTCCAAGTACGGCTTGCAGACTCGGTTCATTAGGTCCATGAAAACTGCAGGTGCGTTTGTCAACCCAAACGGCATAACTAGGAACTCGTAATGTCCATAACGAATCCTAAAGGCTGTCTTCGGGATACTTTCCTCTTGTATCCTACGTTGATGGTATCCAGATCGAAGATCGACCTTTGAATAAAAGCTTGAGCCTTGCAACTGGTCAAATAGATCATCGATTCTCGGTAAAGGATATCTATTCTTGATAGTCAACTTATTGAGCTTGCGGTAGTCTATGCACTTACGGAAACTACCGTCCTTCTTTTTAACAAACAAAACCGGAGTTCCCCAAGGTGAGAAGCTTGGTCTGATGAATCCTTTGTCCAATAGCTCCTGGAGTTGTGTCGACAACTCCTGCATCTCTGAAGGCGCAAGTCTGTAGGGTGCCTTGGCTACAGGCGCGGCGCCTGGAACCAAGTCAATATGGAACTCGACTTTCCTTGCCTTTGAGGCGGTAGTCCTGGCAAGTCTTCCGGAAAGACTTCAGGATATTCTCTTACGACTGGAATGTCTTCGATCTTCGGTTCAGCAGCTTCCTTATCCACGATGTGTGCCAAGAATGCAACACATCCCTTCTGCAAACACTTTCTAGCTTCAGACAGCTAATGATTCTCAGCGGCGTATCGTGCTTCTCTCCGTGCACTACGATTGTTTCTTCATCCGTCACAGGGATACGGATGGTCTTCTCGTGGCAAACAATCTCGGCCTTGTTGCTCGACAACCAATCCATTCCCACTACCACATCAAAGCTTCCCAACTCGACAGGTAGCAGGTCTAGTGTAAACTCGTGTCCTCCCAATTCTATCACACATCCTCTTATAACTTCACCCGTTTCAACTAGTTTCCCATTCGCCAATTCAATCGAGTATGGAACGTCTAACTTACTAGTGGCTAAACCAAGTATATTCTTAAATTCTAACGACACGAAACTATAATCGGCACCAGTATCAAACAGAACAGATGCAAAGCGTTGGTTTACCGGGAACGTACCAGTGACAAAGTTGGGATCCTGGCGCGCTTCCCTTGCGCCAATGTTAAAGACTCTTCCACGGGCTTGATTCAGTTTCGGGCATTCCTTCTTAAAGTGCCCAACTTCTCCATAATTAAAGCATCCTGGCCCTTGGCCATTTCCATTCCCATCTTGAGTGTTGTTTTAGTTGCGATTTCCATTACCAGCTTGATTCGCAAAGTTCCCACGGTTTCCATTTCCGCCATTATTTCCTTGTGGGCAGTTCCCATTACCACCACGGTTGTTGTTCCTATTACCAAAACCTCCTTGGCCTCCCCGGCCAGCACTAACCCAGCAAGTATCTTTCAAGTGACCAATTTTCCCACAAGCTTCACATGTCTTCGGCCCGCACCGGCCAGTATGATGGCGCTGACATGTGTTACACTTGGGCAGTGTGCCCATATAACCTTTTCCTTTGTTTTCAGCACCGGTTGCAGCTCTAGCCGGTGTGCTTGGCTCGCCCTTCTTGCTTACATGACTGGTTGCTTGCTTGAAGTTGGAGAATTTCCGCTTGTTTTCACCAGACGACTCAGCATGGATTTCTTTCTTCTTTGGTTCAACATTCGGAAACTTGTTCGACCGAATGGCCTCCTCAGTAAGCGCCACACTAAGGTCGATCGCTTCCGTGATCGTGGCAGGTTTGGACGTGGTAACCATACTCATTATTTGGGGAGCCAATCCCCAGACGAACCTCTAAACCCATTTAAACTCTGGTGTGACCATATACGGTACTACGTGAGATAAGTCATGAAATCGTTGAACGTATTCTGCAATCTTGGGACCGTCCATCCTTAAATGCCAGAACTCAGTCTCTAACCTTTGTATCTCAGCACGAGAGCAATACTTCCTTCGCATTAACTCTTTTAACTCAGCCCATGTCAACGCGTAAGCAGCAGCTTCTCCTAAAGTTTGCACTTGTAAGTTCCACCACGATAGGGCTCCATCCAGAAATAGCCCTGAGATGTAAGTCACTTGTTGATCAGGAGCGCATTTGCTCATTCTTAAGACAGAGTCTGTTTTCTCAGCCCACCTCACGAAAGCAACAGCACCTCCGGTGCCGTCGAAATTCACGGGCTTGCAGTCGAGGAACTGCTTGTAAGTGCACCCATGTGGTGGATTGTTATTGCCGTTATTGTTCGAAATGCTCCCGCTGGTTCCTCCTTGTGAGGCTGCATACTGCGCTATGGCGGCAGCAATGATTCCTTGGAGCTCTGCCTCGCTGGTAGGCATACGTATCTCACGTCTAGGAGGCATCTTCTAAAAGATGATCGTGTTGGTCAGGTCATAGTAAGTAAACAACATACGTACGTAATATCATTCAAACACATAACATTTCATGTTACTATTTAACCAAGCATATAGCATCACATGTTATAAAATGTATACAATCAATCCAATATCACATATAATGAGAATACTGCGATTGCGCTATCATAAATTGAGACCACAATAATGTTTACAAGTTTTGTATCTGTATCGCACATCACCAATGGCTAAGGGTCACATCGCCCTTGCCCAATCTGGCTAATCAACTACAACAAGCAAAAGCTAAACATCAAACGTCATGTCATCAAAATGCGGTCTTCCAAAAAGTTGTATAGTCTGCACAATCGCGGTCCTCTCACCAAAAGTCTACATGCGTAAAACCAAAAATATGCCTATGCTGATGGCGGCGGAGGAGGAGGAAAACGAGAGAAAAGTAAGCGACGCATATGTAACCAGTCCTCCTCCATAGCGCGATAAGTGCGCATCAAGTATGCTATCTGCTGCTCAGGAGTCCAAAAGCGAGCGGCAGAATCGGGGGACAGTGGACGTGGAGGACGCAGTACTGCAAATGGTGATCGACAATGACAAGGTGGGTGTGGAGCTGACTCCAAAACCTGTATACGACGCGCCAAGGCATCCTGCTGTACCATCAAAGAAACGAGGATGTCCTCGGTAGAAGACCCAACATAGTATGGGTGGTAAGGATCGGACAGTGGCATAATCGGGGGCGTAGTCCATAGAAATGGCTCGCTCGATGGAGTGAAGGATGGTGCAGCAGAAGAAAACTGTGACGTGAACGGTAAGGTTGATGGCAGCACAGGGGGAACAAAAGTAGGACGAGAAATCTGGGGTATGAACTGGCTGCCTCCTGCCATGAAAGGTGTATGACCAAACAGCTGTCGTGATGAACCCTCCCCAGGACGTGGTAGAGGGATGTCCTGGAGATAGGTGATCGGGAGATCTGTGCGGTGAGTATCTGTGGTGTGTGGAGGAATCTCAGTGTGTGCTGAAACAGGTGTGACGGGTATCACGTGTGGTGGGTAATCGTCATCGTCATCAATCCACCCATTGTGGGTGTCGGCATAACGTGGATCCACATAAGCAGCAAAAGGGGCACAGTCAGGCAGTACCGGCATAGGATCAGGAATGGGCGCAACAACAGGATCCTCTAACAAGAGTGGAGCGTCAACAGCAGCGTCAGCAACATGATCATCCACCAACGGTGGAGCAACAACAGGATGATCGGCAATAGGTATATCATCAACAAAAGGGGCAACAGCGGGTGCATTGTCATGAACAGGGTCATGCTCAAATGCAGGATCAGGAGCGACGACTGGCTCAGGGGCTACGATAGGCTCCGGGTCAATCATATCCATATCAAAATCAGCGGGATCATCAAACAAAGGATCGATAGGGGCTACAGGCTCCTCTAGGGGCTGGTCTAAGTGAATGAACTCAATATCTTGGTCAGGATAAAAAAAACAGGAGGGAAGATGGGGTCTAAATCATCGTCAACATCGTGATCAAACTCGAAGTCGTGTGTGGGAGCAGGTGCAGCTGATAATGCCATGTCCGTGTCGGCGTCATGAGAGTGATGCTGCCCTCCCTGAGTGTGCAAAGATGCGGACGCCACAGATTCAAAGGAATCTGGGCCAGGTGAATCAGCAGGTGCCTCCTCTGCAGGGGCATCAGCAATGGGTAGAATGACATCAGCAACAATAGGGGCCCCGCCCTCATGGTCAGCCTCGGGTGGGTCCTCCTCAAATAGGTCGACATCATCGTCAGAAAAATCAACAAGTGGCATATCAATGACTGGATAAGCAGCTAGTGGTATAGGAGTAGGGATCACCGCGAGTGGTAAGTCCCCGTCAGGAAAGCCATCACCAGGCTCGGCTTCGATGTCGGGTAGCGCAAACGGCTGGAAATCGTCATCATCGGTGCTGGTGGTATCTGAGGTATACACCTCTCGCTCAGATGGAACCTCGTCATCTGAAACAACTGCCATAGGATCTAAGGTATCTGAACTCCCGTGTCTGATGAGGATGGTATGATATCTGTAACACAATCACATATATGCACAAATAATCAACATATAATCAAATAAACATGTTAGTTACCAATAAGCAAACAAGTAATCATCCTAGTCTTCCCTAGACTAACTCCCTTAGTCTCCCGACTGAACTCCCTCAGTCTCCCCGACTGAACTCCCCCAGTCTCCCCGACTGAATTATAATTCTTTGAAAAGTGTATTGTGCCCTTTTGTAAAGAATGTTTGTGCCCTGGATCTGGACGTTTAGTGTATGCAATGTAAAAAAGTTTTCGTGAGAGCCCTAGTGATCATAGTGTAGACTCGGGAAGGAATCCTAGTTCGCTATGATCGATGCTCTGATACCAAGCTGTCACACCCTGGCTTTGCGGAAGCGTGGGTTTATTTTGGTGTGACTTCTTAATACCATAGCACATATCATAACCATGCTATATGAAAATAAAACCAAGATATTCATCCAATTAACGAGTTTTAAAAGTTAACATGACAACATTGTTTTTAAAAGTCGATACGTGAAACAAAATACAACTACAACATACTTAGAACTTGTTCATAAGACACATCTAAAGGACATAAGTGAAAACACAGTTTAAGACTTGTGACCCGTCCAGGCAAAGATCACATTTCCTAAACTTGGATGACATCATTACTCCTACACAGCTTAACACCCTTGCATACTTGGCCAGATCCATTAATTTCCTGAAATACATGTAAGTTGAAAAATCAACATAAAGTTGAGCGAGTTCATGTAAAAGTGAGTATGTAAACCTTTGTAATGTGTTTGTATGTATGAAAAATCTCTGGTATGTAGCAAATAAGGAAAAAGAGATCACCATTGGGTTGCAAAGCCAATGATACGTGTGAAGTGATGCAGGAAGACTCAAACCTAGCGGATTTGTGCGTCGGGCACTTAGTCACCACCTGGTCCACTCAGCGGGCGCAGGAGTGGGGCTCGCTACACCCAAATAGATCTATCACTAATGTTCCCTCGGTCCTACCATGAGGATTAATGGCCTCAGTTACACGCCTACCCACTCACATGATCTAAGTAGTAAACCCTCCTTAAGCTAACCATACCATGTATAAAATCTGTAATAATTGTAACATGTATTCCACCCCCGAAGTATAAAAACTGAAAACAGTTAAGAGAAAAGGGGGACATGAACTCACTGAAGTGCGTCTCGAAATAGTCAATCCCAATCAACCAGCTACGTGACGACCTACACGTACTAACTTCTATTAGACGGATGGCCGTGCCTTGGCTTAGGGTTTAACGTTTTATTGGAGAAATAGTTAGGTAACTATTCCGTGTTCACACTTCTTAATTATTTAGTAAATATATTCCTTCCCAAGGATGGGGGTTTTAATACATGTGTGTTTTATAATTCCGAAAATATATTTTTTAAGTCTCACTTGAAAATATACTTTAAATTACTTGTCTAAAATATTCTAACTCCAAAATATACATATTTTTCCCAAAAATATTATATTTTACTTCATACCATTTCCAAAATAATACTTTATCAAAATACACACTTAAGAGTATTTTCCGAAAATACATAAGTTACATTTTTAAAGTTCGCGTTATATTACGATACTTATATAACTTAAATATTTATTTGTGATAGCGTTAGCATTATTTTGGAGTCGTGATTTCGTAATATTCCCAGGTTATATTATTTTTGCCCTAAAAATAATATATCTAGTTCACAAAATAATCACATAATCACACAAGCCTTTTATTATGAAATATATATTCTAAATATATATTTAACAAGTTTTATTTACGAAAATCCACCTCCGATACTTTGTAATTTTTGAAGTAAAAATCATGGCGAAGTTTATTTTGAAAACAATGTTAAAAATATATTTTGTAATCATTTGTTTAGAAAAATATTTCTAAGTGTTATATTTCTGGAAAATTTTCGCTAGAGTTTCCTCTGTAACTGGATGTGTCCACGCTTACAAGCGTATCATTTTCTTTTCAAAATTCACTCAAACAATTTATCAACCATCAACATACAACATTTAAGCATCAACTTGGCAAAAACAAGCCCAAATCATAATCTCATGAACTTGAATGTTTTGTAAAAATAGGTAGTAATTTTCTAACATATTTAATAGATCTTGTTATCTTTAAAAATAAAACTAGTTTCTTATAAACTTTATTTTTAAAGAACTTGAAGTTTTACAACTTCTAGTCATGATTCACCAAAAATATTTCTTCTTAAATTTTTCTTGTGTCACAAGTGTTTACACACTTGTTTATTCACTAAAATGCTTTTAGTTTATGTAAGATCCGGGTTTTAAACAAGACTTGTATCTTTCACTTGGTCCTTCTGAAAAACCACTCGTAGATCTTTAGATCTACTAGTTTAGAACCTTATTTCACAAGAAAAGTTACATTTACTCAAGTTCATGTTTCATGTGTGGAAGGGTTCATCATCATTTATAATTCTAACACTAACATACTACTAGTTCATGTTCTTGAACATGATCTAGTAGGTCTAGATGATGATCCATCCCACTTTTAATAACAAACAACATAAAATAATCACAACTAACCAAGATTTTCATGATTTACACCACTAGTTTCTTTTTATCCAACATATTCATCTTACTTTCAAGACTTTAAGTTATGATCTTGTGTGTTCTTGATTTTTAACCGTTAAATCACTTATTAACCACTTTAAACAAGATCAAGTTGATATTTGGAGGCACTTACTACTAGCTCAAGGCTAGGGAAGAAACAAGACGTAAACGAGGTGGATAAAAGAAATCTAGAGAGCTTCTTGAGCTTCCGAGTGCACCGAGCCTCCTTGTATGATCCCTTGCACACTTGTATGTATGTAAAATAGCTAGATCAAGACTTGATGGTGGATGTATGGTGGTTGGTGGTTTCGGCCGAACTCAAACAAGAGGGAAGGAGGAGAGAGTTTTTGAGTTGGTGATTTGTGAAATGAAGCTCTTACCTCTTGGTGATTACTTATAACTATATTCCTATTAACCTCCATGTAATGTGTAGTCTAGATACCAAACAATTGGATTAAATTAATCAAAGTAGGACAAGGGTGTGTCCCACCCTTGGAACCGTTAAAGAGAGGGGGGGGGGGGTAAGGGTTGGTTTGTGATGAAATAGTTAAGATCTAGTTAAGTTTCAATGGTGATTAGTTAGTGTATTAAGTGTGTAGTATAAAGTAAGGGGTGTTAGGGTGTTCGGGGACCCTAACTAGCTTGGATAGGTAAAAACAATGTCTTTGGCAAAAATTTTATGTTCCGGGTAAAGTCCGGTTGTTCGGTTGGATACTGATCCGTTAAAGTGTCAAACAAAGCTTTAAAGTGTCGTTTATATTATTTTTAGTGACACATTGAATCCCCGACACTTTGGAAAGTGTCTAGTATTATTTTACCAAGTTTTTGCACCTTACTAGTTATGTTAAATGCTGAATTTTTGTGTATAGTGCAGAATTTTGTAGTTAAAGTATGTTTTAGGCACATCCAGGTACTATAACTATCACCTAGTGACGCAGTTTAATAATTCTCACCTCCCTACACTCCCTACTAGTGTAGTAATCTACTCCCGGCTCATACTGGCCTCAGAACAATGTCTGTTTAGGTGTTGGCAATGTCAGCATGTTTACTGGGTTATCCGTATAGTGTGCTCACTGTGCTTTTGTGCATCAAGGTTGTCACTAATGTTTGTGTGTAAATAATAGAGTGACAGTATAAAATATGATGCATGAGTATGTATGTATCAGAAATCAAGAAGCAGTTTAACCACAATTGTAAGCAAGCACAGAAATTAAGCATTAATTAAATATTAATTAATTCGTATGGATACCTGGTTTTGTGAGGGTTGTCACAAGTAAAAAGTGCGAAAAGATTAAAAATAAAAAGTATTACACTAGACACTTGTATTCACCAAGTGATGTAAGAGACTTAGGCAAACATGGCCTTTGATTGTCAAGAACTCTTACGATCACTCTTGGATCCCGAGACGACTCACACACTCTATGATGGACAATGGATGATGGTGGTGGATGGTGGTGTTGTGATGGTGGTGGGTGAAGTGTGAGAGAGGTGGTATGCCAAGGGATGGTTTGCAAATGAGCCAAGCACCCCTATTTATAGCCTGAACAGCAGCTCGGGCACGACCCTGTGTCCATCCTCCTTCTCTTTCTTCATTAATTGCAGTTTGTCTGCATTAGTTGACCACGCCCCCGTGTCCGCTGGGCACGCCCCCGTGTGCAGAAGCGTATCTGTACTATCAAGATTTCCCCAGATTCTGCGAATCTTAGAGTTGACCATGGCCCCGTGTCCGTTGAGCACGACCCCGTGGTGGTTGATAGAAGCTTCTACAGCTTTGTCTTTTATGCTGACACTTGGGCACGCCACCGTGCTTGCTAAGAACGGCGCGTGTTCAGCCTTCTGTCTTCTTGATTTTGCTTGGGAAGATGCTGTCGGGGGTCGGGCATGCCACGTTTGTTCCTTTTCTTGTAATTATGTTAGATTTAGCTGCCTTTTTGCTTCTTTTGTTCATTTGAGCTCATTTAATCATGAAAATACAAAAGGAAGACAAAAACACACTTTTTCCAACATTAGTACTAAAAAAGGGTTAGTTTTATGCCACAATTGATGTAATTTATATGTTGCATTTTGTGCACATCAATACCCCCCTAAATAACGAAGTTCTGCTCCGTTGTAAGTATCATAACCACTGGATACGTATTAGATACTCTGCCCGATTGATCTAGGGTTCTGCAACGGCTGTCGTGGTTCTGCCCGACATAGTCGTTGGAATGCCGTCTCGGGGAGGGTATTACTAATGTTAAAATGGGTTATTGTACTAACACATGTGCATTTGTGTGAATTATAGATTGTCACCAGGAAACCCTAAAGGATAATCTAAGACAGCAATGTGAGTTGATCCGCTTTTTGTAAACCTTTTGTTAACTGTTTTTACAAAACCTCAAACAATTAAATGTATATTAAGCAGTTATTGAGTATTTGTAAGAATACAATTATCATGAGTATGTTGGGGTTTTGTATACAAAATTTGTTACCACCTGGTCAAGGAGTAACATTTCCACAAGTCGGGCCTGACAGTACCATGGATGTTAATTGATATAACTTGGAAACAAATGTAATTGCGAGATCGCCCTCAATACTGTACAATGGTTTTTATTTAAACTTGATTAAACTGGGATTCACTCACCAGTATTTCCCACTGACAAATGTTTTTAAAACGCGTTTCAGGTAACAAATTGTGAAAGCCAAATAGAAGCCAGCTGGACAGCACTGAAGGCTTGGAAAAGTGGCAATAAAAGTTACCTAAAATAAAATAGATGTTTTTATTAAATAAAATAGGATTTATTCCTATGAAAGTGTGTGTACTGCAAACTTGGGTTTTATCCCATGTGTTTAATATTATGAAAATGTGGTATTTTACTCTGATCAAATATTTCCTAACTACGGTCCTGATGAAAATTCCGCTTCCAAATTAGACAATACGCGATACCACCGAAACTGGCTCGCGGCCGCCCGTTCCCGGGAAGTTGGGATCGGGGGTTGCGACAGAAGGTGGTATCAGAGCTAAGCCACTGATTCAGCCGCAGAAGTGTTCTGCTGACATCAAAATTCAATCTGTTAGGAAATAAATTATGGATATACGTGCATAATTGTATTTTATTGTTATGTGTTATTTGACTATTTGTTAGTTAACAGTATGAGCGACCAAGGACCCTCTGACGCGTACCGTCAATTATCTGGTTCGCCTAGAAGCGAAGGTGCCTCTTCTCAGCCTGCCCTCTCAGGGTACTCTGCTGATACGGAAGAAGGAATATTCGTGTTTAAGGCTCAGTCCGAGGAGCCATTCCCTCAGAAAAAGAGAGGATGGTTCAGTCGAGGGGCACATGAGCGTAGGAAGTGTATGAAAAAGTTACAAGACCAGAGAGCACTAGCAGCAGCTAAAAGAGAAACCGATGCCTATGCCCAGGTTATGATTAATAGGGGTATAGCCAACATCCATATCTTAGCAACCACTGCAGCTGACCCTAAACTGGAGCAAATGATAGCACCCCAACCACAATCACCAATTCCTGACCAACCGATGGAGATAGAAAACCCCGAAAATCAAGTAGAAATGCATGACTTCAATCCGGAAGAAATACCTAGGGTATCTGCACCAAACCCCTTAGACCCAAATTACGACCCCTGGTGGGATGACAATAGGGACTATGTGCAACGTTACCCGATACATGAAGACATGCCCATGCCAAACATAGGAGCCTACCCAGGTTTAGATCCTTTAGATCCCTATTACCACGATGTATTAATTAGGGAGATTTTAGAGAATCCTTACCAATTTCAGGCCCCTACACCCCCATATCAAGAACCTGCACCCAAGTTTCCAAACCCAGTCCTAGAACCTGCACCCTCAATGAGTGCAGAAAATGTACAAGAACTTAGGACATTTGGTGAGGAAATTCTAGAGAGTAGTGAAAGAATGCGACAGGTGGGAGAGCGACTCGTCTGGAAGTACGACGAGCGCAATATGGATTTTTGGATGAATCCATATCCATGAATGTGATGGTGGAGACGGTAGTAATAATAATAATAATAAAATAATATAATATGTGTGTATGTGTATGAAAAAAAAAACTACGGATGCCTATTACTAATAGTGTAACTTTAAATTTCAGTCGGTATTGTAATTTTAATTTCAATACTGGTGTGTAATAGATGCATAGTATATGAATAGAGTAAGTCGCAATGATCGACGTTTTTGACCAAAATGCGTGTCATATGATTGACTGTATTAAATATTATTTTATGATATTAATACGTGGTAAATGTTTAAAATTCAGATGGCCGACGAAGGAAATCAAGAAAATCTGAATAACGATAACCAGAGTAACATTAACTTGGTTAATGAGAATCCGAGCATCAATAATAATGGAAACCAAATGGATAATAGTGCCATCCAACACATAGTGGCACAAGGAATTATAGATGCAATGCCATTTATTCTTCAAACTGTTAAGGATGCTGATAATAAAAGTAAACATAGCAGTAAGCGACCAATTGAACCAGAACACAGCGTGAACAATGGACCCGTACTTCAAGTGCCCATTCCTAAAAGAAGAAGAACCATGCCTTATGGTTGTTCTTACAAAGAATTCTGGTCCTGCAAACCAATAGAATTCTCAGGCAATGAAGGACCCATTGCAGCTCTACGCTGGATAGAAAAGACTGAGGCTGTTTTAAAAATAAGCAAGTGTGCTGAAGAAGACAAGATAATGTTTGCTTCTAATCTATTTAAGAACTCAGCCTTAGAATGGTGGAACACTGTCCTCCGGTCTAGACGAAGTGATAGGATTTATAATATGGAATGGGAGGAATTTAAGAATATGGTAGAAAGGAAATTATGCCCTCCCAATGAAAAGGAACAGATAGCAAATAAGTTCCTGAACTTAAGAATGACCGGGGTAGATAGTAAGGGTTATACTACTACATTCTTTTAATATGCTAGAATAGTACCAACCCTTGCATCACCTGAACCGGTATTAATCTCCCGTTACATCTGGGGATTAATTGGGGAGATTAGACATGTAGTCAAGACAGCTAGACCCCAAACTATAGAAGAAGCTGTAGAACTAGCAAATACCTTGACAGATGAGTTAATCCATACTAGAGAAGAAGACCAGAGGAGAAACCTATCTCAAAGGCTTACCCAAGAATTCCGTTCTGGGAATTTCAACCGTAGGAATACAGGTTCTACCTCTGCACCATACTGCAAGGTCTGTAAGAAAAAGCATTCGGGAAAATGCTTCACTCATTGCAATTTTTGCAAGGCACCCGGACGCAAGGAAGAAGATTGCAGAAGAAAATCCAGTAATGGACTATGCTTCAACTGTGGAGAAAAAGGTCACATCAAGCCGAACTGTCCGAAATTGGCCCCAGCTACAAACAACAAGAACACTAAAAATGCTAGAGCATTTGTTTTGACTGCAGATGAAGCCAAAATGATTCCGGATGTCATAGCCGGTACGTTTTTAGTTAATGATGTTTTTGCTAAAGTATTATTTGACCCTGGTGCAAACCAAAGTTTTATTAATACTTTATTTTGCAAACTCCTAAATCAACCATTAACTAAACTCTCACAAGAATGTCTAGTCGAGACAGCAAATGGAGAAACGGTTAGGATTTCTGAAATCTTGCAGGGAGCAAGAATAGAATTTTTAAACCAAAAGTATATTGCAAATCTTTACCCAATGAATCTGGCAGGATTTGATATTGTATTAGGAATGGATTGGTTAATAGCCAATAAAGCTAATATTTTATGTGATCAAAAGTCAATTCAAGTAAATTCACCAAAGGGTGAAAAGATCACAATTAAAGGTGATAAACCATCTAAATCCACAAAATTCATCTCTGTGATGAAAACTGCAAGCTATGTAAGAAAAGGGTCTATAGTGTATTTGATTTCTATAATCGCTAACACTAAAGGAAAATAACTAAAAGACATTCCAGTAGTGTCTCAGTTTTCAGATGTGTTTCCAAAAGAATTACCAGGACTACCGCCAGACCGAGAAGTTGAATTCAGAATCCATCTATTACTAGGAACAACACCAATTGCCAAAGCACCCTACCGTTTGGCACCAGCCGAAATGCAGGAACTAAAGAAACAGTTAGATGAATTATTAGAGAAGGGATTCATACAACCAAGCTCATCGCCGTGGGAAACACCGATTTTATTCGTTAAAAAGAAGGACGGATCAATGCGTATGTGCATTGACTACCGTGAATTAAACAAGGTCACGATTAAGAACCGGTACCCATTACCAAGAATCGGTGATCTGTTCGACCAATTGCAAGGAGCTTGATTTTTCTCTAAAATCGATTTAAGGTCAGGATATCATCAATTAAAGGTACAGGAAGAGGACATTCCTAAAACCGCATTCGGAACAAGGTATGGCCATTATGAATTTACTGTCATGCCATTTGGTTTAACCAATGCCCCAGCCGCATTTATGGACATGATGAACCGAATATGTAAGCCACATTTGGATAAATTCATAATTGTCTTTATAGATGATATTCTCATCTACTCTAAAAGTAAAGAGGAACATGCAAAGCATTTGCACGCACTTCTAAGTCTATTAAGAAAGGAAAAGCTTTATGCTAAATTTCCAAAGTGCGAGTTTTGGTTAGAGCAGGTACAGTTTCTTGGACACTTAGTCAATAATGAAGGAATTCATGTGGATCCAACAAAGATCGAGGCAATAACCAAATGGAAAACCCCCGAGTCACGAACCGAGGTTATAAGTTTCTTAAGATTGGCCGATTATTATAGAAGATTTATTCAAGATTTTTCTACAATAGCCATTCCTTTAACTAAGTTAACCTGTAAATCCATTAAGTTTGAATGGGGACCAAAACAGGAAGAAGCATTTAGAATTCTTAAGCATAGATTAACCCATGCACCCATATTAGCGTTACCAGAAGGAACTGAAGACTTTGTAGTCTATTGTGAAGCTTCTAAATTAGGTTATGGATGTGTGTTGATGCAACGCCAAAAGGTTATAGCTTACGCATCTAGACAACTTAAGAATCATGAAGAGAATTATTCAACCCATGATCTAAAGTTAGGAGCTATAATTTTTGCCCTTAAGATTTGGAGACATTACCTTTATGGTAGTAAGTTTACCATATTTACTGATCATAAAAGTTTAAGATATGTTTTTGGGCAAAAAGAATTGAATATGAGACAAAGACGCTGGATGGAGATGCTTAGTGATTATGATTGTGATATCCAATATCATGAAGGAAAAGCAAATGTAGTGGCAGATGCTTTAAGCCGAAAGTATCATGAAAAGCCAAAAAGGGTACGTTCTCTTAAATTAAACCTGCAAGTAGATTTAAATGATCAGATAAGAGAAGCACAAGAATCAGTAATCAAGGAGGATACTAAAAAAATAAAAGGTATGATTAAGGAATTAGAACAAGGAACAGATGGAATTTGGAGATTCCATAAGAAGAGAATGTGGATACCTAAATTAGGAAACCTGCGCCATCATATATTAGAAGAAGCACATAAGTCCAAATACACGATGCATCCAGGAAGTGATAAAATATACCAGGATTTAAGAAAGAATTTTTGATGGATAGGAATGAAAAAGGACATAGCAGCCTATGTTTCTAAATGTTTAACTTGTTCACAAGTTAAAGCTGAACATCAGAAACCCTCAGGTTTGTTACAACAGTTAGAAATGCCAGTGTGAAAATGGGAACTGATAACAATGGATTTTGTTACAAAATTACCCAAAACAAGGAAAGGTAATGATATAATCTAGGTGATTGTAGATAGGCTAACCAAGTCAGCTCATTTCCTACCAATGAAAGAAACTTTCAGTATGGAACAGCTAGCCAAATTATATGTAAATGAAATTGTTTCTTTACATGGAATACCTTTATCAATTGTTTCTGATAGGGATAGCCGTTTTACCTCTCATTTTTGGTCAAGTTTCCAAAAAGCAATGGGAACCAAGCTAAATCTAAGCACCGCTTATCATCCTCAAACGGATGGACAAAGCGAAAGAACAATTCAGACAATGGAAGATATGCTTAGAGCTTGTGTCATTGATTTCGGAGGTAATTGGGATGATCACTTACCTTTAATAGAATTTTCTTATAATAATAGTTATCACACAAGTATCAACGCTGCACCATTCGAAGCACTTTATGGACGAAAGTGCCGAACCCCAGTCTGTTGGGCAAAAATTGGGGAAAAGCAACTATCTAGACCTGAGATAGTACAAGAAACAACTGACAAGATTATTCAAGTCAAGGAACGACTGGAAGCAGCACGTGATCGACAGAAGAGCTATGTTGATAACCGACGCAAACCATTGGAATTTCAAGTAGGAGATAAAGTGTTGTTGAAAGTCTCTCCTTAGAAAGGAATAGTAAGATTCATCAAACGAGGAAAGCTAAGTTGTCACACCCCAACCGATGGTGGAAATCATTGGGGCATGGCACTGAGCGAAACAGATTATCCAGAAGTTTCCATAACAACTATCATTACTATTCAATTTAAATTAACATGTCCCATACCATGTCTCAAACAGTAATCAAATTATTACAGATAAAAACTAGGCAAATATTCTGTTCCGACAACTCAGATTTAAACATAGATAATTTATTTGTTGGTTTCTAAGACCTCCTTTCCTAGCTTCAATTTCATCACAGCACAGGGAGCGTCCTAGACCTTTCCTAGCCTCAATTTCACAGTGAGCTAGGCATACAAGCAACCTAAACACCTGTCACATACGTTAAAATAAAGTCAATACATAAAATGTAAAGGTGAGCATACAAGTTTGATAATAGCATATAGAGTTCGAATTCGTTTACGCATAACCAGCACGTACACATAGTGAAATGAAGCACGTTAGTTATCGACATAGATCCATCGATACCAATGACTGCGGGTTGACTGCCCAAGGCAGTTCGCAATACATGATTACCACCGTAATCCATGCAAGTAAAAGATCCTTAACAACCCCCGAGTGAACGGGTGCTGAGTCCAAACTATAGTACTATCGTTGCTAAGGCAGGTAGACAGCATTCCATGTGTAAACATAACAAACAAGCATTCATAAGCCACGTATAACATGCATTAACGGTTAGCGTTCAAATAGTTTGAGTAGTGTGATAGTTGTAGTTTGAATATTCGTAACATATGTAACACCCAAAAGTGCTTAAAGCAAAAAGGGATCGAGTATACTCACAGTGATTTATGGATTGAAGGGAGCGCTTAGCGAATACGGTTAGCCTGAATAGATTCGATAGCATAACGATAAGAGAAACGTAAAACAGGAAACAAGTGCTGGGGAGTCGGACAGCTGGTCGATCGGACGGCAGTCCGATCGGATGGCTGACCGTTCGGTTGACAGTCTGCTCGGACGGCTGTCCGGTCGGTTGGTAAGCCGATCGGATGGCTGTTCGAGTGGATTGTTTCTTCCTTTAGGAAGGATGTGTTTGTGTATGATGGCTTGACCTTTGAAGTTTTCGTTGTAGCATTTTGAAAACATTGAAGTACCTTTGCCTTTCAGGTCGGTCGATCGGACGGCTGTTCAATCGGTCGGCAGCCCGATCGGTTAGGCATTCAACAGAATTTCAAGGTTTAGCCTTTGGATCGGACAGGTGTTCGATCGGTTGGCAAGTCAACAAGTCAAAGACTTTAATGAATGTAAAGTGTGATACAATGGATCGGATGGTTGATCGATCGAGCATCATAACTGCTGTTCGATCGGACAACGAGGTGTCACCTGATCGGACGGCTGTTCGATTGGGTGGCACTTCTAGTGCATTGAACATGTTGAAAATTGATTAAGTATTGAAGCATAGTACTCATGATTCGAAGAGTAATCCGATCGAACAGTAGTTCGACCGAACAACAGTTCGTTCAATACCATTCTTCAAAACAAGTTGATTATGAGGGGCCATGTGCTAGCCGATCGGCTGGCCGGTCGATCGGCTGACGTATCCGATCGGCTGGCTGTCCGTTTGGACAGCAGTCCGATCGGTCAGCATTCTGACCTGATCAGTCCCTTTCGTCTAACACTTGGTTGTTCTGTTCGTCGTCGTTTTATCGAGGTATTTTGACAGCGAGTAAAACCATAGGCACCTCGTCCTTACTTGGTTTCCCGGGTCGGACAGGAATCACCCAAATCCGGTCGGTGGTTTGTTCAGAATGAAGTTTAACATTTAACCCGAAGTCGGTTAACCTTGTGGATAGAATCCAGATCTTGAACCGTACAACCACCGAAGTGATTTGTAAACCGGCTCAGGTTCCGTTTCTACCGGTTTGAAGTCATAGGCTGAAAAGAGTTGGGAGAAAGTTGGAAAATCCATCTTCCAATCCTTTTCACCATGGTTATGTTCAGATCTATTAAAGATCCTTGTTTGTTTATGTGGAAATCGGCTAGATCCAAGTCATTCTTGGTGGATTGAGGTCAAAACATGAAGTTCTTCAAGAACCCATGATGACTTCATCCTAGAACACTCGATTCTTGATGATTTCACGGTTAAAAGTTAAGATTTGAAAGTAGGAGTGTGTATAGATCAAGAAAGTACAAGATTTAGGACGAAAACTTACCGGAATCGAGAGAGATCTGAGAAAAGGCAGGTTGAGCGTGCTGGTCGAACAGAGGTTTCCAAAAGTGGTAAAGGATGACAATGACAGGGGTATTTATAGGATGACAAAAGAGGAAAGGGCTGGCCGATCGGCTGGCAGCTCGATCGGACAACCTGTCCGATCGGACAGCAGTCCGTTCGGCTGGCTGTTCGATCGGCTGGGATGCCTGATCGATCGGTTGCTCCTTTCGAGTGTTTTGCGCGACGATTTCTGATATTTCAATTTCGATTGCGAGCGGTTCGATACGATAGGGTTTCCTAGTCAAATTACTTTCAGTCCCAACTACTTCGTGTCTCGCGTAAACTATTTTCCACCACCTATCATAGTTTGATTGTGATTCGAGTTCGAGTTTGATGGCATTCGAGTTTCGATTGCGTTCGCTTGATTATACAACACAACATAAATAAACATGCACAGGTAACACGTAAGGCACACACGCACGTATGAACAACAAGTAGAAATAGGTAGCTCGAGTTGCGATTTGATGTCGATTCGGTTAGCATCGCTTGACTATTAGTTGATTAACTTTATCGCATTGTTACTTCCTATCATTCACAGTCGTAGATCGATTGAGTAACGATTAACACACATCGATTATTGCAATTAACAACACTTACTCCACATAATGTATTTAAAAACAAGAAGTTTCTACGAGTCAAGTTGCGCGAAATCGGTCGTTGACTTTGACCTTGACTTTGACTTTCACTTACGAAAACACGGGGTGTTACATAAGTCCCAGGTATGTTGGACCTTTTGAGATTATTAGAAGAATAGGGCCTGTAGCCTATCAGCTACAACTGCCAGAGGAAATGGCAGGAATACATGATGTATTTCACGTATCAAATCTTAAGAAATGCTTAGCCGATGAATCGTTGATGGTACCTCTTAAGGATATAGAGGTAAATGAACAACTCAAGTTTGTAGAAAGGCCTCTACAGATTGAAGACAGGAAAGTCAAAAACCTCAAACACAAGAGACTAGTTCTGGTCAAAGTAAAGTGGGACTCCAAAAGAGGACCCGAGTACACATGGGAGCTTGAATCAGAAATGCAAAAGAAATATCCACACCTATTCTAGTAGATCTCGAGGACGAGCTCTAAAACAAGATGGGGAGGATATAACAACCCTAAACCGACACTCCTGAAATATTTTTCAACACCCTAATATATTTTAAAATATCCCAATATGTCCTAAAATACACCCCATACATGAAAACGGGTCTCGAATACCTTAAATATTATTAAAAATAATTAAAAATCAAGATTTTGGGTTTGAGGCGGGCCGCGTAAGCCACCCCTCAAACCTTACGCGGGCCGTGACAAGGTAAAAGCTGCCACGACCCCAGGCCGCCACGTGGCCCAACACACGGCGAAGCTAGTTGCTGACCTGGACAAGCTAGGTCGTTGACCAATGTTGACGCGGGCCGTGTAGTCCCTTGTCTTGTTTTACGCGGGTCGCGTAGAACCCAAACTCAGCCCCTATAAAGCTGGAGCATGGGCCTTCAGTTTACGTCGCTCAGATTTCTTTTCTTTATCTCAATTCTGAAGTGCAGGCATTATACACGGGTATAATACCCCCCTAAATAACGAAGTTCTGCTCCGTTGTAAGTATCATAACCCCTGGATACGTATTAGATACTCTGCCCGATTGATCTAGTGTTTCGTAACGGCTGTCGTGGTTCTTCCCGATGTAGTCGTTGGAATGCCGTCTCGGGGAGGGTATTACTAATGTTAAAATGGGTTATTATACTAACACGTGTGCATTTGTGTAAATTATAGATTGTCACCAGGAAACCCTAAAGGATAATCTAAGACAGCAATGTTAGTTGATCCGCTTTTTGTAAACCTTTTGTTAACTGTTCTTACAAAACCTCATACAATTAAATGTATATTAAGCAGTTATTGAGTATTTGTAAGAATACAATTATCATGAGTATGTTGGGGTTTTGTTTTGTATACAAAATTTGTTACCACCTGGTCAAGGAGTAACATTTACACAAGTCGGGTCTGACAGTACCATGGATGTTAATTGATATAACTTGGAAACAAATGTAATTGCGAGATCTCCCTCAATACTGTACAATGGTTTTTATTTAAACTTGATTAAACTGGGATTCACTCACCAGTATTTCCCACTGACAAATGTTTTTAAAACGCGTTTCAGGTAACAAATTGTGAAAGCCAAATAGAAGCCAGCTGGACAGCACTGAAGGCTTGGAAAAGTGGCAATAAAAGTTACCTAAAATAAAATAGATGTTTTTATTAAATAAAATAGGATTTATTCCTATGAAAGTGTGTGTACTGCAAACTTGGGTTTTATCCCATGTGTTTAATATTATGAAAATGTGGTATTTTACTCTGATCAAATATTTCCGAACTACGGTCCTGATGAAAATTCCGCTGCCAAATTAGACAATACGCGATACCACTGAAACTGGCTCGCGGCCGCCCGTTCCCGGGAAGTTGGGATCGGGGGTTGCGACATTAATATCCCATACTACTAACATATAAGGCAATAACAGTCATTACAGAAAGCGTGTCTCAAAAACAAATACTGTTCCGACAACTCAGATTTATTTAGCGTGTTTCTAGACTTCCTAACTGGATTCTGCAAGCATAGCATCCTATCAACCTGTCACATACGTTAAAATAAAGTCAATACATAAAATGTAAAGGTGAGTACACAAGTTTGCATAGTATATTGTAGGGAAAGCGTTTACGCATAACCAGCATGTATCATGTAACGGGCGAAGCAAGTAACTATCAAAACTATGTTCACACTTAACCACGAGACTGTGTTATAGAGTATGCGCGACACATGTCCAACGGACACGTGAAGTAAAGAGATGTGATCCCTAGCAACCCCTGTCCACGACAGGTGTTGAGTCCAAACTATAGTACTATCGTTGCTAGAGGCGGTATAGTGTTACACTGTATAAGCATAGTAACAAGCATTCATAGAAAACATATAACATGCGGGGGCGGTTAGCGTTTAAAGTGTTTGCGTTGTGTGTTGTTGTGTTTTGATAGAGAACTGTAGGATCGTTCTGTGACCCAAACGAGTCGTTCAAAAGAGTTCTCGGTCTAATTAGAGGCGGAATTCATTGATTAGACTTTGTAACAGCTTGAAATACTTCTAATTGTCTTGTTTTATTGATTTAACAAGTTTACAGATCAGTAGACACGTCGGCAACACTTCGGTACCGAAATCACGAACGTTACAAATGATTTCGCATCTAGGGTATTTATAGTAGAGTTAATTTCGCATGGAATTGGCAAATGCTATTTCGTGCGAAATAGCAAACTGCTAATTTCGTACGAAATAGCTACTTGTTAATTTCGTGCAAAATTAACTTCCAACACACAAAACCTATTTTCTCGTACTACGTGCCTTGATCTAATAATTCTAGTACAAGACTCGATACAAGACGAAGTCGACAGACGTAATGCACCAACAGACTCCCCCTCGGATGTTGACGAGTCTTCAGTGTCGAGTCTTCACAGTCTTCAGTCTTTATCAGTCTTTGGGCTCTTTCAAAGTATCTGACAGAGTAAGCATCCTCAATCTTCTCTCTTCTTCTTTCTCTCTTTTACCAGGATCTATCACTGACTCTTGCAATCTCTGATTCCTCTTGAACATATCTCTTAGCATCATCAACTCTTCTCCTCCTCGGATG
>JARYGA010054607.1:0-27120 GCA_030545235.1 Helianthus tuberosus | reverse complement strand
ATTAATCTGATCATATGTTCATTGATTAGATTTTGAATAGCGATTTTACCTTCAAACATTTGGCCGATCAATAAAAATCAGGTATTTCCAGTTGCTTCTTGATGGTTAACTTTAGACAATAGTGTATAGTTTGAAAATTTCTTAATCAGATTCCGGTTGCTTGAACCTACACTGCCATAACTGATTGTTAAAAGTTCTCAAAGAACTTACATAGTTTGTAAGACCATAAATTTAACTCCAGTTGTTCATGCAGTTAATCTTTCCCCATCTTAGTTGTGTTGAACTTTCAGAATGCCAGTGACTTGCAAAATGTGAGCTTTTATCGACGTAGATAGTTCGCAGGAAAAAGAATGCTGGCGCACCTATGTTATCTGGTATGTGAGAGCCAATGTTATGAGTTATGATGTGAGCGCTCGCACAAACAAATTTAAGCACTTTGTGAATAGAACGCATTCTGCGGTTTGTTAGCTGTACCTTTCATGCAATCAAGTTATCTAGATACAAATAGTGGAACAAGGTGGAGTTTCAAATAATTATTAGGTTTAGCACAAGATTTATACTTTAACAAACTGCAAATGTTATAGATAATAATATCATTGGTACATCATAGAGAGGAACTTGAGTTGGGGTGAGGGGAGGGCTTGAAATAGAATCCAGATCTTTAACACTTAATTCACTGACTGAAAGGACACAGAAAGGCATCTTTACCGAATGCAAATCAGGTACTTGGTCATAGCCCTATGTGATTATCGAGCATCTAGTTGTGTAATTGTGACTTTATTGATTGAAACGGGAGATTTTGACATGATTAGGGTAGAATCGACTTCAGGCTTAGTCATTTCTATTAGAAAGCCAGGTTGTTTTGGTGGAGGCAATGCACCTTCACCGCCTAACATGTGAACCACAGACGACATACTTGGCCTGTAATCTGCATTCTGTTGCACGCATAATAAACCGACATGTATTGATTGAAGCACTTCAGAAGCAGTCCATGAGTCCCCTAAAGCCACATCAACCAGTTCAAGGGGCTTGCCTTCCTTGTAGAGTCTCCATGCCTAAACCATTTTAAAAGTCGGTAAAAAATCGGTTAATTAATAGTAACTAAATTTCTGATTACGACACTTACATGCCCGAGAAGGTTATCATGGTGATCTTGATGAGAGAATCCTCTGTTTTTCTTCCCACTCACGATCTCAAGCACCAAAACACCAAAGCTAAATACATCTGATTTTAGTGAGAAAAGCCCATTTGCTGCATACTCTGGTGAAATGTAACCCCTGTAGCACATTTTCACCCAAGTGAAACGATATATAACTATATAAGATATGTTAAGCTGTAGTTATCAGTATGATTAATACATTCTTACAGGGTACCGACAACATGGTTGGTATTGGCTTCCGTCTCATACTCTTTGAACATTCTAGCCAAACCGAAGTCTGATATTTTTGGATTCATATTGGAATCAAGCAAAATATTGCTTGCTTTTAGATCTCTATGGATTATTCTAAGTCTGGAGTCTTGATGAAGATAAACGAGTCCTCGGGCAATCCCATTGATAATGTGGTACCGTTGAGGCCAGTCAAGTAACATGGAGTTGTTTTCATCTGCACAAATTTGGTTTCTATGTTAGTTTGTATTACAGTGTTTAATACTTTAATTATTTAATCAAGTGTATGCTTTTCTATAAATTTATGAGCATCCAACCAAATAAAAAGAAGTCCAGGCTTTTGTTGGGCATGTATTCATAAATCAACATCATCTCCTCTCCTTGAACACAGCATCCCAAAAGCTTCACAAGATTTCGGTGCTGAAGCTTGGCAATACATATAACTTCATTCTGGAACTCAACTATTCCTTGTTTTGATGTCTTCGACAGCCGCTTCACAGCAATTTCTCCTCCTTCTTCAAGCACACCCTGAAGATCAGTACTCCTATTAGGTACGATTCATCTTTATATTTGATTGCTTGTACTACTTTCTTAAATAAGTTATCATTTTTCTTATACATCTATGTGAAAAAAAGACTTTAATAACCAACATATCATTAGAGAACCATGTCTGTAAGTAGATGTCTTTTTTGTTCCTTTGATTTGGAAATTTAATAAGAGTTGTGTACCTTGTAAACTGCACCAAAACCTCCTTGACCTAGCTTATTGTTGATTGAGAAGTTACTAGTGGCCTTAACTACCTCATTCAGGCTGAAGTATCGTAGGTCTGGATCTTGCTTCTGGTCCTTGTTTACTAAAGCTAATAAAATGTGAAGACACTAATAATTCAACTTACTTCGTTGTAGACTAACTATGTATACAGTGAATATGAACATGTTTTAGAAAATGGAAGCTTGAAACTCGCAAGGAAACGTACTTATTTAACTTACCTGTACCTTTATTATATGAGTTCTTCTTTCTCCAAGAATATAGTATCAGTGCAAAGCTGAGCATGACTACTGCTGATACAATTGGCAAGATCACTTTTAGATGTGATTTCTTCTTAGTGCCAGGTTTTGACTCTCCTGTAAAAAATGAGCTTTAATCCCTAGGTATTTGACAGAATATCAAAACCAAACAAAACCCCAATTGTAATCATATTTTTCTAGTAAAAATGATGGCACATAATCTAGTTAACTAAACCCCAACCGTTTTTTTTTAGCACTGGAAGTGTTAAATAGAGGTTTTTACATGCAACTTAAGGCATCCTAAAAAGCTAGTATTACAATATGTTTGAGTAACCAGATGATACATGACACATAGACTCAAAGATATCACAAATGCACTTACGAATTACTTTGAGGTTGGCCATTTTTATGTAGATATCCTGCCCTGAAACATCTCCTTGTGGAGCTTCTCTGATATCCATTAGCTCACCAGACCAAGTTAGACATCCGCTTTTGTCCCCTCTAATATTAGTATTTGCAAAAGCTATACAAGAGACATTGCTGGCGCAAACATTCTCACATTCCTCAAGGGACATGGATGTATTGAACCATGAAATCCGTGAGTCAGGCAATTTCAGGTTGGAGTACATTGTGAAATTATACTCTGTTTCAGGAGTCACATTTATTTGACGCCTACATCCACCTGACCAATCTCCTCTGGACCATATTTTAGGTACCCTGGGTTCAAATCCTCCAATACATGAACACGCTGGGTCATAATTAATTCTACAGATTCCATAAGGACCGCATAAACTGTACCGGTCACAAAAATCCTGTAATGTGTTTGCGTAATTCTGCCATGATTGTTTTATATCATTCCAAACCAACTGAACAAACTTTCCTTGTGGATCCATCATCATCCTTGTAACAAATGTATTAGTTACTAGTGTGGTGTAAATCTCTCTGTCAGTCACAACAAAGTCAAACGCGTTTAAGTTGTTTGGTCTCAGACTAAGCACCCCAGAAAACCCCAGACCATTCCAATACCCAATCCTTTGTTCAAGATTGTCATCTCTTACATAAAATAGCTGCGGATATCCATTGGTGTCCATCCAAACTGTATAAGAACCTAATGAAGGATCATCAGAAGTCTTCCATGATGTCAAGTTCCTGTGTATCCCAGTTACAAGGTCCACGCCGATTTTCATTCCTGGTAGCCAAGTGTCTCCAGGATGATCAAAGCTTTGCCAACTGATGTTGTTGCTGACTTCATCTCTGATGACAAGATTTCCAGTATCCAAAAGCTGTGCCACTGAATTACTATTTGTGGCTAGTTTGTATGATGTAGATGACCAAACTAAGGTATTGCTAAGACTAAGAATCTGTAGGCTTCCTTCATCACTGAGTTTGAGCATACTTGAGGCATCAAGAAGTGAAACCTCTCTATTAGCAACCCATACAATTGTAGGTGTTGATATTATCCTACGAGTATACCATATCCCCAAGTACCGTATAGAAGAATTTCCAGGGCTGAAGAACCCCAGTTCAAAGATTCCACCTGCTGAAACAATTGTGTCACCGTCTTTGAGGGTCTGATTTGGAAATATGGTGTCGTTAACAGCTGCACCACTAGCACCAGCTGTTATCAGGATGAAGAGCAGACCACAGCAGTAGAACAAAATCATGTTGAGGCGCTGCATGCAGTCTGATCTTCACTTTAAAGGCTGCTTTGTGTAATGAAGCATTAAAGACTTAAAAGAATCAAATTGTGAGCATAAGAACTTCTGTTTGCCTGCAATTCCAACTGATGCATTGGTTACTTGTACCATACATAAATCCAAATGTAGAAGACTTGGGTGACTTATTCTAGCCATCATTGTGGACTTAGAAAGCACTTTAGTATATGGTTATCATTGGTCTTCGTATCAATAAATGGATTATGAGGTGTTTGGAATTGACTTATAAACTATTTATTATGTGCTTGTGTTGAATACTGATTAGAGAAAATGAAATGTATGTAAATATACAAGTGAAGATTAACTAATTTGATTTCTAGACATTTCGTAATTAAATTGTTCCAAGTTAATTTAACTAGTGTATTTCGATTACGCGCATTGCGCGAAAGGCTTGGGCTAGTTTGCTTCATTGCCATACCTGGGATAGTCGTAAGTGTGTAGAAAGAGTCGACAACATAACTAAATAGATCGAGATAGCATTTGGGTGTGCCCTGCCGTTCCTTCTCTTAATCTTTCTATATCTCCCAGTTTTTACCTTTCATTGCTATAGCGGGATGTTGGTAGACAGGAGTAAACATAGATGTATTATAATTTGAATCATGCAAGTTTATTAAAAAGGTCACTCCAATTGATAAAAGATGTAAAAATGATGCAATAAATCTCATGTTTTACCCCAAAATAAACATATAACAGAGTACTTGGCAAGAAATGATAACATATAGCTCAATAGGCCCAGCTTACCAACTATGCAAGAAATTAGAACATCATGTGCTTGTTGGCTTCCATTAATGTAAGAAGATTTAGTTTCGGTCACTATGGTTCGAGTCAACAGGTTGCTCCCCTTGGTCTAAGTTCGCATCTTGATCCCTTTGGCGAGTCAACGGGTTGCTCTCCTTCGTCTACGTCAATGTGTCGGTCAATATGGTCCTAGTCCACAAGTTGGTGCTTTTGTCCAAGTTAACATCCTAGTCCACACGTTGCTCCCTTTGGTCCCTTGGGAATGAAGGCTTTGGATCTCATCATGTGAAAAAAGAATTATAGCATAAGTAGCAACCAGGTAATGTGAAAAGCCAAAAGATTTGTTGTTTATGATTAAGCTCACACAATTTGAAATTGCATACAATCAATTCTAATTAAATCAGAGAAAAAATTGTTAACCTCTTAAAAAAATTTATGATGTGTTTGATGTAAAGTGATTCTAAAAAACAATTTTGATTAGTATATGGGAGGTGACAAGTAACCAATTTTGTGCATTAAGGAGTTAATGTACGACCAAAAGGGGAAACTAATAATTATACCATCTCTTTGTTGTTAGCTTGCAGTGAATCAGCCCACAAAAGATATTTTGCAATACAATAAGCTCGCAGAGCTTTTTCTGCACGATGCTAATAACCATAAAGAAAAAAAACAAATGTGATTAGATGTCTGCACGAGGCTACCTAAAGAGATTAACAGTTTAAAAGTAGCATTTCGAAACACCTTTTATCTTTAGGTATTCGAGTATAGACTTGTTCAGATTCATCGCCACTGTCTTCATGCAGCCAATCTTCAGTCTCCTTCAGACTGCTCATGATTACGTCCTTCTCTGAGTTTGTGGCAAAGCTATTGTAGGCACTCAAAAGCTAAATCACACACATTGCGTTAATTTATATGAACTCTAAGAACTAAAATGACAACTTTATGAGGTTATCCTAACAGACTGAGTACCTTGCTGGCTTGCTACGGGTCTTATAGACATAGGACTCGGTGCTGTTTCTTTGCTCCACCTTAAGATCTTGCTCTGCCAAAATCTTTGCTTTCTTTTGCGCTTCAAGTAACTCGTCATGTATTCTATTTCATACTTGAGCTTACTACCATAGTTCCAGATGTAGATTATAAGAAACATAACTATACCGAACACTAGTATGATCTGACTTAACGAATCTGACTTAACGACTGATGTAATGCTAGGCTCCAAAGTCGCACCCTATCATTTAATGGCCAACCTGTGTACATCTGCAATGTCAATATGTTAAAGATAAGACCATGGGCAAATGCAGGCTACTTAAGGGTCAAAACAAACCCAACATGCTAATACTTTTTGCTTGGCAGATTATATAAACTAAAATAAACCTTGGGCAACTTTGCAACGTGTTTAAGATTGACCCATTTGATTCATTTTCTTTTATAAATTGACGTGGCCTATTTTAGATCAACCGCAACCCAAATAGATTAAGTAAAGAGGTTAAAACTTCCAGAGGACGGTAAAAGTTGTACCTTGAGCAAGTCAAATCAAAGTTTCAAGCATTCGAATAGTGGTTCTTGCTGCATTTGAAAAGAGATTAGATATAAGGTTAAGAGAGAACATAAAAAGATCTCAAGGCAGGGGTGAAACCTGCATTTTCTGTTGCAGATCTTTTGTTGTATTTTCGGTTTCACCCTTTAGCTTGTGCAATTACTCAAGATTAACGAAGATTTTTTCTTTTGCAACAACATAGCAATATTTTTCAAATTTCTAGGTTTCGCAAGCCAATGGCAACTTGAATCACAAAATACTGAGCAAATTATGAATGTTGATATATCGGCTCTCTCTAAAATCCTGGTAGTCAACTACTAAATTACGTTAAAATTCATGAACATATCTGCAACAATATATCATAATCAAAACCCTAAGGGGGTGTTTGTTTTTTGTTAAAAGATCTTCAGGACCTCTTATGTCTGCCCCATACAGACCACGCGCAGACGTTTGAGTCTGCAGTGTGTTTGTTTTCTCGAATACATTTCATTAAAAAAGGTCTGCACGACCTCTTTTTGGTGCAGACATGGATCAAGGTCTTCATACCTCTTCTCCTTTTTTTCCCCAGATGCAACAACTGCCCTAGTTCCTTCTCCCCTCTTCCACCTACGTCGTCGACCACCCCATCTCCTCCTCCACACCACCGGCCACCCCTCCTCCTCCTCCACACCGCCGACCTCCTCCTCTTCCCTCTCCGCCGGCCACCCCTCATCCTCCTTCCTCTCTGCCAGCCACCCCTCCTCCTTCCTCTCTGCCTGATCTCTCTCTCTACTCTCCACCAGAATATACCTTTTCCGGTAACCTTCCGGTCACAATCATCTTTCAACTAGGTTTACGGCAACGTTTCAGTTAGCGATCTCGTTCGATTAAACAAAACCGACATGAGTACCGGAGACCTTCTCATCATCGAGCCACAAAAGCTTCGGTTTGCTTGTAAGAATTCAGATGAAACCACTGCTTCTATTACTTTATTTCATGTTTCCTGTTCTGATTTAGGATATGTTACCTTTGCGCATATCAATTTGTGGTTTGATTGTGTGTTGTATAGTTGAATTGAAAAAGTAGATCTCATGTCTCATATTTAAATTCTGAATTTTGATTATGTGAATAAGTTGATTATTGGTGTTTAAATTCTGAATTTTGATTATGTTAACAAGTTGATTATAGGTGTTTAAATTCTGAATTTTGATTATCTTAATAAGTTGATTGATGTTATGAAGATAAAAAACAAACAGTCTTCTTCTTGCAGACTGCAGAGGTTTAGTCCACCTCTTCAGCTATAGATGTCTGCAGATGTGGTCCGCAGACTACAGACGTTTTACCTCTGAAAAAACAAGCAGCACCCAAATCTTTTAATGAACAACAAAAAAAATCAAGAGTGGTAAGGAATATTTATTAATACCTGATGAACTGTGAAGAATGGTAAGAAAGATCGAAAGAAGGGTGGAGATAATATGAAGGAAAAAAGAAGTAGGAAGCAATTGTATTTGAAAGAAGGAACGACATGCAGATCTGATCCGGTACCGGAATCCCGCCGGAAACCCATATCCATGACCGGTTTCCACCACCGTAGCCGCCAGCCACGTCCCTACCACCACCTTTGTAAATCACAACCATCAAGGATGTCCGTCGTCGCTTTGGGACCGTCGGTTGTGCAGGGTTGAACAGTCGGAACCCTAGAGCCACCACCACCCTTTAGCGTGAATTCTGACGGCGGGGAGGGAGGCTTCTCTCTATATCCTGTTCTGGCTCTTTTCTGTACAATCCGAATCAACACGTAGCTAGGGAGAGATGTTGGTGGCTGTTATAGAAACAACCATCTAGCCCTGTAACATAGAGCCAGACAAGTGTGTCACTGTTCATTCAGTTTACTTATTATCAGATTAAGATTCTAGCATATCGACTTTCATACCTGTAAACCCTTAAACAATTAAAATTCTTAAATTAACATTACAATTTATATATATTACAAATACGAATATCAAACTTCAATTGTGAGAGACTTTCACTGTTCATAGTTTCTTTTCAATTTTTTTAAGTGTTAATTTCACGTCTTATACTATAAAAACATACATCTAATAGTTTTAATTCATCTCTAAATGTAGTGACTTGTCAACCTTTTTTCTTTTAAGTTTTATTTTCCCGGCTTTTGCTATAAATAATATATGCTTTAAACTAAATACCTTTAATTCATCTCTTATACTATGAATAATCTACGCTTTTAATCAAAATCATAACCGGTTCATAGCCGATTTAAAAAAAAATTCTCTAATACCAACCTACAATTAATAAAAACCCACTAATCAATTACTAGTTATTCCTCGATCGGTTATTAGCTGGTTACGATTTCAGTTAATAACTAGTTATTTTGTGCACCTCTTGTGGTATATATAAATCCACATATATAATTTATAAAGTTAATTTATATTTGTATAGCGTTTTGGCCCATTTTGTTGACTGGATATGTATAGAGGTGGGCAAAAAACCAGATTAATTAACTGGAATTGGAACCGCTTCTTAACTGGTATAATATTAACATGTTAGTGGTTAATTTTAACCGTCTGTTAGTAATCGGTTATTAATAGTTAGTATAGAAACCGGTAGACTGGTTAACCAGAAAATTCAAAAAAAAGGCAAAAAAAAAAAAAAAAGTGGTTAACCGGTTAATTTAGCGAACCGGTTAAAGTAATTAACCAGACCAGTTAAAGCATTAATTGGTTAAAATCAAAAAGTCAAATTAACCGGTATAACTGGTTATTGAAATTAACCGGTTTGTGCACCTCTAGATATGTATACCATATTCCACTCAATTAGACAACCCATGTTTCTTGGACCAATACAACAGTTTAGCACAACAACCTACTTATAAATTGGAATTGCCAAAACTAAGGGACTCTCTTGTTGTGCTTGAAGATATGTAGATCATATGGATGATGAGGATGGTTTTCTAAAATCGTTTATAAAGCTATTCACTATTACCATTAACTCACCATATACAACTGTTGGGATTGAACCCTATCAGAGGAACAGATAATTAAAGCCAAAACTGGATCAGAGCAGTGGATCCAGAATAAGCAAATGTTATGTATACAGGTCTCTCCCTTTGAAAGTGGTTTCAACATCTGCTGACCTTCTATCTACTGAACGGTACAACTGCTGACCTACAACTACTGATTAAGTCAAAGACTGATGAAGACTAAAGCCCTGCTGTTCAATCTACTGCCTTGAGTCAAGCACTGCTGGGTTATATCAAGTGCTGCTGGGTTCACATCAGTGGAAGGATTCAGCAGTAGTTTAGTTTGTCTTTATGTAATGTATTGTAATAACAGTTGTTAGCATAGCAGTACTTGTATAGATCAGAGATTAGAGTTTGTTAGGAGGTTAAATGTCACTTTCATGGTGACGTCAGCAAAGATGCCACAGTGGTTTGTCCGTGCCTATAAATAAAACAGTACCCTGTACTGTTCTATTAGCTCTTCACCATCTTCTTCCTGCACGAACAAATCACAGTGAGCTCAGGCTGAGGGGGAATTTGTTACATACATGCAAGTGTAATCGTTGAATGAAATAAATTCAATCATTCGGTTCATTGTTGAAAGCAATTCTCCTGTTTGATTGTGTGCAAAGTTTGTTTCCATTTATTCCGTTGCATTACTTGTTCATTTTCCATCTTAATTCAAGCGTAAAACACAATCAAAATCAAACTCAGATCCTAACTATTGGTATCAGAGCTTGGACAGTCAAATTTGATTTAACAATCATTTTGACATAAATAGTTCAGCTCACAATCGTTGATACTGATAGTTTGTTCGTTTTGTTGAAAAACAGAGCAAGGTTTAATCACCATCAAAGTTGATTAATCAGTGCCTGTAAAATAACCCGGATGACGTCACAATCACAAGATGATAAGAATAACATTGGCTCTCTTTTCAAACCACCCATGCTTAAACGTAATGAATACAACATCTGGGAGAGAAGGATGGGTCACATCCTTGCTCAACAGAACACTGGATGTTGGAGATCTGTTGTTTTTGGGCCCCATGTTCCTATGGTGCCAAGCGCTGAGGATACAAAGAAGTTCAAACCTAAAAAACCTGAAAACTATACTGAAACGGACTTTCAAAAGTTCAAACTCGATGCCAAAGCATTTAGCATCATAACATCTGCATTACCCAATGAGATCTATGCTGGACTGGTACATTGTAACAGTGCCAAAGAGCTATGGGATGCACTGAAGGAACAGTTTGGGGGAATGGAAGAAGTTATTGAAAACAATAGGGAAATTCTGAATCAGCAGTATGAAACATTTTGTCTCATCAAGGGTGAATCATTGACTCAACAGTTTGAGCGATTCAGTTGTCTCACTAGTGAGCTAAGACTTGTTAAAGTTACATTTCCAAATTCTACACAAAATAGCAGGTTTCTTAGATCACTACCAGAAAAATGGGATACCATTGCATTTGTTACTAGAAATTCTGCTGAGTTCAAAGATCTGACCCTGACCCAACTTCATGGTAGACTCCTGACATATGAAAGGGAGTTAAACCAGAAAAAGAAGTTGCAAGAGTCTGGCAAAGTTGCTGATGATTATTCATTTGGTAGCACAGCTCTTTTTGGTCAGGAAGAATCTGGTAGCAGTAGTAAGGATCAGAGTTATGATCATTTTATTGATATAACTGTTGGTGGAAATTTTAACAACTCTGATTCTCACTCTGCAAATTATGCCTTCACTGCAAATTGTGAAAACCAGATGTCAGATAACTTGTGTTTTGAACTCAATGATTTGCAACACTTTGATCCCACTGACTTAGAAGAGATGGACATTTTGCATCAATTGGCTTTGCTTAGTGTAAGAACAAGCAAATTCTACAAAAGAACAGGGAGAAAATTCCCAGGGTTACATGGGAATTTAAAGGTGGGGTTGGATAAGTCAAAAATTAAGTGCTCTAAGTACAATAGGCTAGGTCATTTTGCTAGGGAATGCAGGAGTCAAACCACTGGTCCAATAATTACTCATCCCAGCTCAAACCCTAGACCACAACATCAAAGCACTGTGCACTATACCCAATATACCCCTGCTGCCCATGTTAACACTGCTCACTATGCTGCAACCCCTGTGCCTGTGCATTATGTTCAAACCACTGTTCCACAAATTCAGTATGTTCAAACCCCTGTCCCTCAGGCACAAGTGCAACCTGTTGCACCTCAACAAGCTGCTCCAACAGTGGTACAACCAGATCAACAAATCTTTTTCACCCAAGGTTTTGTTGACTGGAGCAGCATGCCTGATGAGCTTGGTGATGAAAATTTTGCACTCTATGCTTTTAATGATCCTTCTAATGATGAATTTTGTTTGATGGCATTAGAGTCAAAACCAGAAGGGGTAGAAACTGAAGGTGAACAGCTAAGTGCTGAAACAGTGGATGAAGTGGCTGAAGCAGTGGTTACTGCAGTTGCTGGTGAACTACTGCTGGGAGAAAATACAGAAACCCTGAGTGAACCACTGTTTGACCCCTGGTCCAAAGAAGACACAGAAGAGAAGGAAGAGAAGATGGCAGGTGAGAAAGAAGTTAGAGTTGATGAAGAAGGTGATCATCAATGTGATTGTGCCATGATGGCTACTGCTAAGGTATCACCTCAAGTTCTTGAAAAACTGTGTTCAGACAAATGCATTATTGCATTTGCTAACATCAAAGAGGTAAATGAAAACCTTAGGGATAAAGTCTTAACTGATGAAGTCAAATTTGAAAAGTTATTAAAAGAACTTAGAAACAAATTGACTGAAAAAGACAAAGAAATCAGCAGTCTCAAAGAAGAGCAGAGCATAACCAACACTCAACTCCAAACTATGGTAGAAAAATACCAAGTTTGTAAAAAGGAGTTGGAGTCCACCCATATCACTTGTGAAAGATGGGTGGAATCTTGTAAAGGGTATGAGGTTATGCTTGAGAAACAGCTTGAAAGCAGTGTCAAGTTTGGTGTAGGATATAGAAAATATGATGAACTTGTAAACACTGCTGCAAAACAAGCTGGTTCATCTGAAATTAAACCAACCAACAAGAATGGCCAAGAGGTTAAAATAATCGACAAACTTGGTAACAAAATCACTTTGGAAAGATCTGTGGGGTCCTCAACTTTTGAGGAAATTGAGAAATACCAATTTAAACCCACATGGTCTGATGAGTGTGACATTCTTGAAAATTTCAAGCCCATGGATTTCACAACCACTGATGGTGTCACAGCTCTAAAAGCAAAGGTCATTCCTATCAAAGATATCCCAATAGTGGTTCAAAACTTTGTTGCTAAGGAGTCTGAGAAAAGGAAGAAAAGAGAAAAGATCAAAAACCTGTTTTGTGATTTTTGTGAAAACATAAATCATCTAACAAAAGACTGTTTTCATCTAAAAGCATATGATCTAAACAAAACAAGTGTCATTGTACCTGCTGAAAGCTGCACCATCTGTGGAAAAACAAACCACAAAACTCAAGCATGAGTGTAACTAAAAAACTTTGATGTAAAAAGGAATGAGTACACTGCTAAAACATCCTTGAGTCCATCAACATCATCTGTCAAATTCACCAAGAATCAACCACTGTTTAGTCCAAACAGCTGTTACAAAACAGCTGAATCAAACATCTGTCCAAAGAGATGTTCAAGTGACTGATGCACCCCCTGCCAACCAATTCAGAAAAGGCAAGGGACAATCATCTTACCAAAGGATTCCACATGTTTATGAGACCTACAAAAGGCCCTCTAAACCAAGAGTGAACAGGCATCCTTTTGGATATCAGCAGGTGATCGGTCAAAACCCACAACAGTGGTTAGAGAGAAACAATCCTAAAACTGTCCAAACCCCTGACCTAACCACTGCTCATGCATCTGATCTCATCCCAGACACTGTTGAGACCCCATCCAAAGCCGTATTGGCTTTGGAGACCCTAATGTACTAATCCTTTTACTTCATGTGCAGGGAGCTTCTGCATGCTTAGATAGCCTTTGGTATGTAGATAGTGGAGGCTCCAGGCACATGACAGGATGTATAGCCCTTCTCAAAGATTTCAAAATCCATGGAGGGGGTGATATATCCTTTGGTAATAATAGTAAAGGGAAAGTTTTGGGGTCTGGTACAGTACAGTTTGGAAATGTAAAATTTGAAAATGTCAATCTGATAGACAATCTAAAATTCAACCTCCTGAGTGTTTCACAAATGAGTGATAAGGGGTATGGATCATTCTTCACAAAGGAGTGTTGTAGGATTGTTGGACCAGAAATGGTTGAAAAGATTGAAGCAATAATAAAAACTGGAAAAACCAAACTTGTTGCTCAAAGAAGTGGCAATGTTTATGTGGTGGATATGTCAAAAGAGAGCCCCAGAACTGATGCCTGTCTGTTCTCAGCTGCATCAAACAAAGAGACAGAATTATGGCACAGGAGATTGGGGAACACAAATCTCAAGACAATCACTGTCATTTCAAAACAGGGGTTAGTAAGAGGTTTACCTCAAAAACTGTTCACCTGTCCTGAGCATTGTGTTTCCTGCCTAAAAGGAAAACAACATAAAAGCTCCTACAAATCCATTGGTGAGTCCAAAACAACCAAATGTTTGCAAATGTTTCATATGGATTTGTTTAGCCCAGTTAAAGTCATGAGTCTTAAGAAAAAGAAGTATTGTTTGGTTATTGTTGATGACTTTTCTAGGTTTACATGGACTTACTTTTTACACTCAAAAGATGAGACTGCAGGCATTCTGCAAGACTTTGTGAAACAGGTTGAAAAGCAGTTTGACCTTCCAGTAAAAATCTTCAGAAGTGACAATGGCACAGAGCTCAGGAACAAGGAGTTGGATGATTTCTGTGTGTCAAAAGGAATTGTGAGGCAATACAGCATTCCAAGAACACCAGAACAAAATGGGGTTGTTGAAAGAAAGAACAGAACTTTGATTGAGGCTGCCAGAACCATGCTTGCTGATTCAGGTTTGCCATTAACTTTTTGGGCAGAGGTACTAAACACTGCTTGCTATGTCCAAAACAGAGTTTTAATCAACCCCAGGCATCAAAAGACTGCCTATGAACTGCTGTATAAAATAAAGCCATTGATTTCATACTTCAAAGTTTTTGGCTGCCCATGCTTGATTTTAAACTTAAAAGATTCCATTTCTAAGTTTGCAGCCAAAATTGATTGTGGTTACCATCTGGGATACTCAACCACTGCTAAGGCCTACAAAGTGTTTAACACAAGGACCAAAACAGTGGAAGAGACGTTGAATGTAAAGTTCAATGAACTTTCATCAATGAAAATCCCAGCAAATCCTGCTGAATCATTTGATCCTGATAAATTTACCTTTGAAAATACTGCTGTCAAGACTAACAGTGCAGGTCCATCAGAAGATTCATCACCAGACTATGGGTATGAAATCATCATTCCTCAACAAAAGTCTGGCAAAATGGGAAGAGCCGCAGATGTTCAAAACAGATGTCAAAGCTCAACCACTGCTACCTCAACAGTTCTTGACCAAAGTAGCCCTTTAACCCCTGCTTCCACATCATCAAGCACTGTTGATAAAATTCCTCCAACAGTGGATCAAAGTCAGCATGTGTCCACACCTTTACCTCCTATTCCACTACCTTTTGAAGCCACTGCTGGATCATCAAAGTCACCAGCAGTGGTTAGCTCAGATGATTCACATCTGCAGCCCTCCCCACTTAATGCCATTGTTCCATACCAAGGAGAGCTCATCTTCTTAAAATCTCATCCACCAGACCAAATTATTGACAACATCAATGAAGGGGTGCTCATAAGAAGTCAATCCCAAAACATTTGTCTTTTTGCTGGTTTTCTATCTCTCCATCAGCCAGTCAAGTACCAAGAGGCACTAAAAGACAATAGCTGGGTAGAGGCCATGCAAGAGGAGCTCTAACAGTTTAGAAGACAACAAGTTTGGGAGCTTGTTCCATTGCCAGAGGGTGTAAGTCCTATTGGCACAAAATGGGTCTTTAAAAATAAAACTGATGAAAGGGGTATTGTTGTCAAGAATAAAGCCAGGCTTGTGGTTCAAGGGTTCAGACAAGAAGAGGGCATTGACTATGATGAAACATTTTCCCCTGTAGTAAGACTTGAAGCAATCAGACTATTTCTGGCCTTTGCTGTCAACCACAACATCAAGGTGTACCAAATGGATATCAAATGTGCATTCCTCTATGGTAAAATTCAAGAGGAGGTTTATGTTTGTCAACCTCCAGGTTTTGAGGATCCATTTAATGCAGATCATATCTACAAGCTGAATAAAGCTTTGTATGGCCTGAAACAAACACCAAGGGCCTGGTATGAAACTCTTTCCACTTTCCTATTAACCATTGGTTTCACAAGAGGCAGAATAGATAAAACTTTGTTTCTAAAATGGAGAGGAAAGGATTTGATGATTGTCCAAATTTATGTGGATGACATCATTTTTGGAAGCACATGTAATAAAATGTGTGAAGAGTTTAGGCAACTCATGACAACTGAGTTTGAAATGAGTGCAATGGGTGAACTCCAGTGCTTTCTTGGTCTCCAAGTAAGGCAACTGCAAAATGGCACTTTTATCCATCAAGGCAAATATGCCAAAGAACTGTTGAAGAAATTTGAGATGGATGATTGTAAGCCATGCAGTACACCCATTGCAACCAATAAAGTAATCATATCTGATGAGAAGGATGAATTGGTTGATCAAACTTTGTATAGAAGCATGATTGGGACTTTATTGTACCTAACTGCATCCAGGCCAGACATCATGTTTGCAACATGTGTTTATGCTAGATCCCAATCAGCCCCTAGAAAGTCAAACCTTAGTACTGTAAAAAGGATATTCAGATACCTAAAAGGTGCTCCCACACTTGGTATCTGGTATCCAGCTGATGGTAAAATTGAGCTTTCAGGTTTCTCAGATAGTGACTTTGCGGGATGTGACAAGACAAGGAAGTCCACTTCAGGAGGGTGCCAATTCCTAGGCAATTGCTTAGTGTCTTGGCAAAGCAAAAAGCAAGTAGTTGTTTCCACATTCACTGCTGAGGCAGAATATATAGCTGCTGCAAGCTGTACAGCCCAACTGCTCTGGCTTCAAAATTAGTTGCTGGATTTTGGTATCACTGCCTTAAAAACACCACTCATGTTGGACAATCAGGCAGCAGAAAATATCATAAAAAATCCAGTTTCCCATTCAACCACCAAGCACATTGACATCAGACATCACTATGTGAGGGATTGCTATGAAAAATGTTTGATTTCTCTGCACCATGTCCCAACTAAGGATCAGCTGGCAGATGTGCTAAGAAAAGCATTAGACACATCCACCTTTGAAAGCTTGATATCTAGGATTGGCATGCTAAACATGGAATAACAGGCAAAATCCTGTTTTTCTATGCATAAAAGCATCAAAATGTTTTCAGAAAATCAAATATCCATCCTTAAAAATAGTTAAAATGAATTTTTCATTAAAATCCTTAAAGTCTGCCATAACCACTGCTTTGTTCAAAAGTCTGTTCTACTTAAAAATCTGTCCACTGCTGAAAGTCGACTCTTGCTCTCTCATTTCTTTGATAAGCACTGTTGTTCAAAATCAGTGTTTTATCCACTAATATGCTATCCACTGATAGTAAAAATCACCCACTGTTCTCATTATTACAGTTATGACCACTGATCTTGTTTCATCAGTGGTCTTCATAAAAAGAGTTGCCGTTTTCTTCATCAGGGATTGGCACGTGGACAGTACATTGTGGTCAGACCTTTTGTAACCGCTGTCACGTCAGCATTCACTTTTTCTCTATAAAACCCCCCTTCAAAACCCCAAACAGGGTTTTACTGTCGAATTGAATTCTTAAAAATTCCTTTCTCAAAGCAGTTTTCATCTCATTTCCTCAAATTTCTTCACAACCTTCTCCGATCGTCTTCTCCAAAATGACAAAATCGAAGTTATCCGCAACATCCACTTCAAAACCTTTTCGCAAAAAGGCCGCTCAAATGGCTACACCCATCGAAATCCCATACAAAGCACCTCACAATTATCTGGGTCTTTTGACAAAACTAGGCACAACAGATGCTTTCGATTCCATCATTGACATCATGTCTGCATCAAAGTATAAAACTTTGTTAACAGCAGATGCTCCAATATACTTGGACACCCAAAGAGAGTTTTGGAAGAATATTACCCTTGACAAACAAGGCGAGGATGTCATAGCCATTAACTCTTCTCTAATGGGTAAACCTGTCAAAATCACACCACAATCCATCTCGAAAGTTTTTGAACTCAATGATCAGCAAGGTAACACTTCTTTTCCCAAAAATGAGTTAAAAACTGATTTCCTTGAAAGGGGTTATGCAGAGCAAATAAAAAATGATACCTTACAAAAAGGTAATTTTCCACCAGCAACAAGATTTTTGTTCCATACTCTGCTTATGTGTGTTTCAAACAAAACCACTTCTTTTAATGAGATACCATTAAAGGTCAAAACCTGGGATATGTTATTCTTCAAGATGAGAATTTCAATTACTCCCAGGAAATCTTTAATGATTTGGTTAAAAATGTTGATAAAAAGCCATTCTTACTTTTTCCAAGATTTCTAAGCTATTATTTTGAAAAGAAATTTGGTAAGGATGATGCTTCTGCAATAAAACAAGGTGCATCTTTTCAAATAAACAGCTTAACTGCTGAAACTTTACAAGAATGTCAACACCTTGCAAAACACAAGCAGAGATGCCTGAGCAGAATTTAGCAGATACCACTGCTCCTCAGGTATCTGCTGTTGAGCCCACTCCTCAAGGTGATCATAGCAGCAAAACAACTGATTTGAAACCCACACCTAAAATCACCAAAAGGCCAAAACAAAAATCTCAAAAGCCCCCCCAAACCTATAAAAAAGGCAACTCTGGAGGATGAGATACCAGAGCAACTACCAGTGACAACACAAAAGTCACAAGAAACCACTGCTGCTACTTCCTCACAGCAGTTGGTACACATATCTCAACCTATGACTGAAACTCCTCCTGCTTCTTCTAGAAAAGAACAGGTTGTACCAATAGGGACACCACAATATGATGCTCTAGAATCACTTGCTTCCATCATCCACAGCCCAATGCCCGGGGCCAATTCTCTTTCCACACCCAACCTCACCTCCACAATTCCCCCACCAACTAAATTATTGTTGGATGCTATTGATCTGAACCAGGCAAAAACCAGTCCTTCTCACTCACCTATCAATGAGAACATACTTCAAAAATTACTGGGTCTGATGTATCAATCATAGCTAACCCACCAACAAGACCTGAGGAGGTTACACCCCTTGAGTTACAAGTAACTCTTGGTGGTAATCCAAGTGAAGCAGCCACTACAATTGCTGAACCCACTGGTTTGCATTTGGACAATGGTTACATTAATAAGACTTTCTTGGAGGCAATTCCTTCTATAGCACCTCTGATAACCACTAGTGAGTTTGTTTTGACCACTGGTACCATCAAAAGGTTATCAAGTGTTGAGGGAAGAAGTCCCCAGTACCGAGAAAAAGGGGCATCAGTGGATGACTATTGGAATACATTCCCTAAGTCAACCACTGTTCAAACCACTGTTAGTGGGAAATCAGATGATCCCATTAAGTTGGGTGATGGTTTAAGGTACCTAGAATTGACGGATAAAATTGACAAATTGGATACCTCTGTTGCAGAAATCAAAGAAATGCTGCAACAGTTGTTGACAGTTCAAAAGGTGCAACCCACTGCTGTTCCAGCTCAAGCACCTGCTCCACCCCAAGCACCTGCTGCAAATGAGTTATGGACTCTATTTCAACCCCTGCTCCAACAACAGCGACAAATGGTTGATTAGCAGCATGCAATACATGTTCAAATACTGAGAAACATGATGGAGTCAAGGTTTAAAGACACCCAAGCTAACATCAAGGCTATCAAGGCTAATATATTAAACACCACTGGCACTGCCCCTCCCACTGTTCTCTTCCTTGATAACCCCCTCTCCAGATAATGCCAAAAAAGGGGGAGAAAATCAAACAGTGGAAGAAGAAGGGAATTGATGATGGTCTTTATATTGAACCAGAAAAGGAAAATATGACTAAAAAGATCCCTTTTCCAGATGGTAGCAAGAAGATGGATGTCACCACAAATGCACTTGCTGAAACAGAAGCAAGTGTAAAAAGGGATAGACAGGCTAAGGACAAAGCCAGGTAGGAACAGGAAAAGAAAGCTTTTATAGAGCTGAATGCATAGGGTCCTTCTGAACCTATGGATGATGAAAATCCAAAGGATGAAAAGAAGAAGCCCACTAGACAAGTGAGGCAACCCAAACACATACCATCCAGAGTACAAAACATGCTTCTAAACCACCTACTAAAGACTCCAAACCTCAAACTGCAACCCAAACAGCTGTTGTAACTCCTGCTGTATCAACAACTGTTGATACTTCAGTAGTTTCAACAACTGCCAGCCAAACACCTACTATCTCTTCAACACACACTACTTCAACACACACCACAACCACTGCCTTACCACCACCACCAAAAATCATCTCACCACCAAAACCACCATCACCACTAAAAACAACCTCACCACCATCACCTCCTGCTAAAAAGCAGAAGACATCAGATGTTACAACATCTGTTGTAATGACAACAGTGGTTGAAACACCAGTTGTTTCAACAACTGTTAGTCAGCCACTTTCTATCACTCAAATCACCACCACTGAACCACCCAAGACATCATCAGCCTCTCCTACAATAAAAATGAGAAGGATATTCATACCTGATGATGACTTTCCATCACCACCACCAACATGTTCACAATCCCTTGCACTTATTCCAAACCATGTTCCTCTCTCATCAGCTCAAGTACAACAACCAATCCTTATCATCACTCTTGCGGGATTCCAATATCCTCTTGAACTCATTGAAGTCAGAGAAGAGATCAAATCCTTCTACTATGAGGATGATCCTGCTAAAAGGAAGTTGCCATCAGTTGAAGGATATCCTAGGCCTAACAATATTGAAGAATATTTGAAAGTTAAGGCTCAACAGGCAGAGGATATTTACAAGAGAAACTCCCAAGGAAAAACTGACAAAGAAATTCAAAGGCATTACCAGTTTCTATTTACTCAAGTCAGATCCTTAGAGCAATTTGCAAAAAATGTTTGTCAACAAATATCAGAAAGAGCAGATGAAACTTTGAGGAAAGACTACATTGAAAGCATTATGGCTTCAAAGAAGTATAAGGGAGAAAATCATATGTACAAGGAGTGGACCATTCCTGAGCTTGATACAGCAGGAGTTACAACAGCTGTTTGGGTTGCAGTTTGAGGTTTGGAGCCTTTAGTAGGTGGTTTAGAAGCATGCTTTGTAGGTCTGGATGGTATGTGTTTGGGTTGCCTCACTTGTCTAGTGGGCTTCTTCTTTTCATCCTTAGGATTTTCATCATCCATAAGTTCAGAAGGACCCTGTGCATTCAGCTCCATAAAAGCTTTCTTTTCCTATTCCCACCTGGCTTTGTCCTTAACCTATCAATCCCTTTTTACACATGCTTCTGCTTCAGCAAGTGCATTTGTGGTGACATCCAAACCTCAAACTGCAACCCAAACAGCTGTTGTAACTCCTGCTGTATCAACAACTGTTGATACTTCAGTAGTTTTAGCAATTGCCAGCCAAACACCTACTATATCTTCAACACACACTACTTCAACACACACCACAACCACTGCCTTACCACCACCACCAAAAATCATCTCACCACCAAAACCACCGTCACCACTAAAAACAACCTCACTATCATCACCTTCTAAAAAAACAGAAGACATCAGATGTTACAACATCTGTTCTAATGACAACAGTGGTTAAAACACCAGTTGTTTCAATAACTGTTAGTCAGCCACTTTCTATCACTCAAATCACCACCACTGAACCACCCAAGACATCATCCGCCTCTCCTACAATAAAAAGGAGAAGGATATTCATTCCTGATGATGACTCTCCATCACCACCACCAACATGTTCACAATCCCTTGCACTTATTCCAAACCCTGTTCCTCTCTCATCAGCTCAAGTACAACAACCAATCCCTATCATCACTCCTGCGGGATTCCAATATCATCTTGAACTCATTGCAGTCAGAGAAGAGATGAAATCCTTCTACTATGAGGATGATCCTGCTAAAAGGAAGTTGCCATCAGTTGAAGGATATCCTAGGCCTAACAATATTGAAGAATATTTGAAAGTTAAGGCTCAACAGGTAGAGGATATTTCCAAGAGAAACTCCCAAGAAAAAACTGACAAAGAAATTCAAAGGCATTACCAGTTTCTATTTACTCAAGTCAGATCTTTAGAGCAATTTGCAAAAAAATGTTTGTCAACAAATATCAGAAAGAGCAGATGAAACTTTGAGGAAACACTACATTGAAAGCATTATGGCTTCTAAGAAGTATAAGGGAGAAAAACATATGTACAAGGAGTGGACCATTCCTGAGCTTGAAAAAGAAGCAGCCAGGATTCAAGAAATGATAAAGAATAAGGTCAAACACACTCCTCCTGATTGGTCAAAGTACAAAAAGAATGTGCCTGAAAAGACATTGGAGCTGAAGTGAATGAAAGAGGAATTAGTTGCTGCTGATTAGGGGTCCAAAAATCAAGTGTTAAGATGGAGAGAAGACAAAGTCAGGACCACCTACAAAAGGTTGGAGAAATTAAGGAAGAAAGATCCTAAAGTTCCACAAAAACCTAACTACCCTGAAGCAGAGGTTTCAACAAGACCACCAAAGCTGCAAATCAGGAGATCCACTGCTCCAACTGGTGCTACCATCTACAAAAGAAGACAACAACAACAGTTAAAAGTTGAAACAGTGGAAGAACTAGTGGCAGGAGATGATCTTGTAAAAGCGGGTATTAAGAAGATGATAGCTGAAACTCTTGGCCTAAATCAACCTGCAAGCACTGCTCAAACAGTCATCACAAGGCCAGCATCACCAAACTCCTCATCTAATAAAAATCTCCCAAGAAACCCACCAGACTCAAAAGTACTAAAGTGTAAAACTGACAAACAGACCCATGTACTGACAGTGATCAAGTCTAGTGGAGAGGTGAAGAAAATAACAAGGGAACAAGCACTTGGCCTAAGTCTCGAAGATTTGCAGGATCTCCTTGATCTTCCACTGTGCAGGGATGAAGATGACACAGATGCCTTAGCCTTTGAGTTACAACTCATAGGGCAAATAAGGGAACTGCTGATGAGGCAATAAAGATCTACCAATAATGAAGGGTTTTGGCATTATTTGTACCAGGGGGAGATTGTTGGGATTGAACCCTATAAGAGGAACAAATAATTAAAGCCAAAACTGGATCAGAGCACTGGATCCAGAATAAGCAGATGCTATGTATACACGTCTCTCCCTTTGAAAGTGGTTTCAACATCTGCTGACCTCCTATCTACTAATCGGTACAACTGCTGACCTACAACTACTGATTAAGTCAAAGACTGATGAAGACTAAAGCCCTGCAGTTCAATCTACTGCCTTGAGTCAAGCACTGCTGGGTTATATCAAGTGCTGCTGGGTTCACATCAGTGGAAGGATTCAGCAGTAGTTTAGTTTGTCTTTATGTAATGTATTGTAATAACAGTTGTTAGCATACCAGTACTTGTCTAGATCAGAGGTTAGAGTTTGTTAGGAGATTAGATGTCACTTTCATGGTGACGTCAGCAAAGATGCCACAGTGGTTTGTCCATGCCTATAAATAGAACAGTACCCTGTACTGTTCTGTTAGCTCTTCACCATCTTCTTCCTGCACGAACAAATCACAGTGACCTCAGGCTGAGGGGGAGTTTGTTACATACATGCAAGTGTAATCGTTGAATGAAATAAATTCAATCATTCGGTTCATTGTTGAAAATGTGTGTTGAAAGCAATTCTCCAGTTTGATTGTGTGCAAAGTTTGTTTCCATTTATTCCGCTGCATTACTTGTTCATTTTCCATCTTAATTCAAACGTAAAACACAATCAAAATCAAACTCAGATCCTAACAACAACAGTATAGGGATTCATAATTTGATAATTTATGTTGTTACTTCTGCAGGCTGTTATTCCTCCTGTTCGAGCTAATGTCCTGCATTTGAGCACTGAGTACTCACTTCCTATCTCTTACGGGAATTATAATTTTTCTCGACGTTTAGTTGTTTTCATGTTTTTATAAATTTATTCATGTTGTTTCTTGATGCAGGAAAGCAGTGAGGGGTGTATTTTCACCGACTCTTAGTGAAGGTAAGTTTAATGCTCTATTTAACACTATCGTCTGCAAAAGACTTCCATTGTTATCTTTATTATCTTTCTTGTAAAGCTTAATCATTTGTGGGTTAGTAATTTGGTTTCAGAATTCCGAGCGATACCATTTTAGTATGTTTCACGCTTCACACCACATTTCACATGTTCCTGCTTCAGAAGAGGAAGTAAGCATCTTTCTATAGCACCTTCATTATTTTTAATATTTTAAATGATTATTTCTTTACTAAACGTAAATTCGACAGGTCGAGGTGGAAGTGGATGCTGTAAACTCAGTCGTAAATCAACTCTGCCCGGTGACAATTTTGTTAGATCGGGTCGTTTTGACTTCAACTAGTGTGCTTTTGGGTTGCTGGCAGGTACAGTTTGTATATACTATATAGTTTTATTCAGTTTTAGGTTTTTTTTAGTGTTTGATGATGTTGTTACCTGGGTGATATCTGGGACGGATCCTGACTATCCGTTCTAAATTAAGAAACGCACTTCCCCGTGCACCAGAAAAGCAACTTGTAAGAAGCTTACTAAGTTACCAATCTTACACTTCAATCTTTTAACGGGATTCAACGTTTTTAATGGATAATCGTCTTCTTGAGAGTGAGACATACAATGGTGGTGGCCATGTGGAGTGCCTGGAAACTGGTGTTTTCAGATCTGATCTTCTGATTAGTTTTAAACTTGATCCATCTGCCTTCACGGTAATGCTGCTGATCTTACTTATGAATGGGTATGTTTTGACTTGTTTCAACTTAAATCTTTTTCTTACCCGTGACCCTACCCGCTTATCTTGCCACCTTAAATTTTGTGTATAAGTCGTTCTAATGATAAGTACCATTGACACACATGTTTGTTTGGATTTCTGTTTCCAATTATGATCCAGTTACAACAATATTTCTTGCTTCATTGTTGCACTATATTTTCTTCATCTAATTGATGCTCTCAAATATTAGCATAGTTTGGAATTTGGAATATATGAAGCTCATCAAATGTGTTTACATGGTAGTAATTGAAGATGTAGTCTTTTTAGTTAACTAACTAACGTTATGCAAGACTTGAATGTGAACTTTTGCATGAAGTTTGATATATGTCTCCCTTTCCAGCAACTTATCGAAAATCTTGATCGTTACCTTGACTATGCTATTAAAGTGGAAGGTAAGTTAGAGGGTGGGCTCGAGTACAGGCAGGAGGCCGTAGGACCACCCTGGTATTTGGGGTAGGATCTTCAGATTTGCATTACATGATGTGCGGGACGTCATCTTCTTGTAGCGGATGTGCACCATCATCTATTGAGTACAAACGGTCCCTAGAAGAGGTATGGTATTCATTCTCAAGATCTTGGTTATGTTGATCTGATTGCTCCAATGACAAGTATATGTTTAGTTTGAAATTGATGAAGCTACAATGAAATTAGGAATGGGCGAGGGTTCATGGATGGTAAATGTAACACCTTAGGCAAATCCCATATCGTTTTTTTTGTTCTTTATGTTCTTAGCTCATAGGATTTGTTATGTTTTTGACATTTTTGTTGCAATTTTTAATGTGAAGCAACGAAACGGAAACAAAGTTAGAGATGAAGGGGTGATCAGTTATATAAAAAAGGTTAGGAGCTTTCTTGTTATGTTTTTATATCGATATTTTTGTACGGGATTGGGATGATGTTTTTGTGTTCATGACTAAGTTGATTTTCGCGTATTTGATATAATAATATTATGACAGGTACTTGAAAGCGACGCCTTTTATGTTCCGTCACTGGAAAGTTCAGTTGGGCTAAAGTCTTCTTTAGACTACACATCAATTGTGTTGGTTTTCAGGCCCTAAGGATCAAACACAACTAACGTAATGCAACTCAAATTTACTGCTGAAACTTTCTTAATTGCAATTTTGAAAAGGGTACAAAAAAGAACCTATCTATTGCCCTATTTTTATAATAAAACAAAACAAACACATGCTAAATTAAAACCCACTTTCTCCTACTTTCCTGGAACAAACCCATGTATACTTTTCCAATTTGCTCAGTCTTCCTTTCCACATAATTCGGCCAACCAAGACTCATTCTTTGTTGAAACTTTGGATCACAATCTAACCCGTATCCGCTTCTTAACCCGGCTTGACCCGTACTCGACCCGAAGCAACCCAAACATCAAGATTATTCCAACAAATTGAACTAGCTGTGGCTGACAACCCAGGTTACTATCTAAAGTATGTGTCGTTCTTGCTGATCTTAGTTGCAACGTGGTAAGTGCCTAAATATGGACCCACAATGCTTGGGCTGCAGCCGTGGTGAATGTGACTGATGATATGACGGGTTGTGCAATTGAAGATCCAGATAGACTTTTACCCATTAAAAACCGCCTTTGCAATGTTTTTAAGGGAAACAATGACTTGAAGACTGCAAAAATGACGCTTTCGCCCCTGGTTCTATGCACCGATAGAGAAGATTACACCAGATCATGTTTGCTGATAGGGATTAAGAAAAGGTTGAACACAAAGACGTTACGGGATTGAAGGCAGAGGTTAGTGTGTTAGATTGTGTCGAGAAACATTACACAGTAATTACCATGAGATGTAAGGATCGGCCGAAACTGTTATTTGATACGGTCTGCACCATTACTGACATGCAATATGTGGTTTATCATGGAGTAGTACATACCGGGAAGATGGAAGCTTATCAGGTATGCTACTTATGCAACTAACTTAACTCGTTAAAAAGTCAATTGATATGGAATTTTGTTTAGAAAACTAACTTATTCGTCGAAAGGTCTTAGGAATATTATATTCGACATGTTGATGGAATTCGTATCAGCTCAGAAGCAGAACGTGAGCGGGTCATGAAGTACGGATTCTTGTAGAGCATGATGAACTCACTTTGGATGGTATTATAAAGTTCTATTTGAATGTGGAGAAAGAAGACTGGAAGTATGAAACACTCTGTAACCTTTGCGAGACGTTTGTTTTGTGGTTTATCATACATATGTTTGTCTTTTTAGACATATACGCATGTTAGTTTGTGGTTTAAAAACACTAGAACTTGCGTTATGTATTATTTTCGAAGTATGGTGAATTTAAAGCAGGTTTTTTACTCTTTTCTATATATTTTTTTGGTGATTTTTCATGCAATTTTCAGCAAAAAGAAAAAAAAACAAATTTATACAGAAAATTAAATTTTCCAGTTTTTGTTTAAATTTTTTATAAATATTTCGTTACAAATGCGTTGCAAATTCTTTAAGAAATGGCGTAGGAAATGCGTTACAAATAAATTTCCAACGCATATTTTCATTGCAAACACGTCACAAATCTTATGCAAGAGTAATTAAAGAATCGTAGGAAATGCGTTACAAATTTCCAACACAATATTTCCGTTGCAAATAAGTTGAAATTTGCGTAGTAAATGCGTTGCAAAAAGTTTTCCACGGGGCTTTTTCCAACATTAGGTTTTTGTTACAAAT
>JARYGA010054606.1:0-30253 GCA_030545235.1 Helianthus tuberosus | reverse complement strand
CGGATAATGAAGAAAGGAAGGAGAAAAGTTTTCAACGAAGCAATAATTAGCATAAAAGGGCAACTCAAACAAACCTTTATACTCACCGCAATAAATAGCATCGCTAACTGCCATATCACCTTTTCCGGATATCACATTTACCCAAGCGACAGGAGCGAGTGAGAATCACCACAAACGTGAGTTCACGCGCGCGTGAAAAACACGGACAGTAAGGGACAACTGACAGTGACAGCCTGTCACTCAGTCTTTACTGTATCAGCCCCATTTAAAGTTAAAGATTTTCAAAATCTTTATATTAAGTAAAGTAAATCTTCTCTCAGTAGATTTTGCATTTTCACGCCAAAAAGCATTTCCCTCTTATAAGTCTAGTGCTCCACTTACTTGCATAAGAGCAACACTAGACTGGGGGGACTTGAAGGGGTAAGGTCCCAAAAACCTTGTAATAAGTACTTGGGACCATACCACAACCTCGTCTTTTAGCCCCTTTTACCGTGCGCGACCGCGCACTGGTTTTACAAAAGAAAGGCTTAAGAGACAGATAGCAGACAGCACTTGCGCACCAAAAGGAAATCATAAATCCTTGCGCTTTCATAAAGGATGAAAATCCTAAGTCAAAGCACTTCCGCTTAATAATATCCAGACTTGGATATTATTTACTTGACTGATACCACACGATAAAGAGTCACACAGGATTATGGCAATAAACTTCTAGAAAGACCCAATCGTGCACCACTAAACGGTTAGAACCGTCTGGACACGTGTCAGCACCTCAGACGGACCTGAAATCACGATGATAGCTTGTAATTGGAGAGAAACCTCCACTTGATCACTTTCCACGTGGCAAACCCCCAGCCATAAATCTAAACAGCGATCCTGTGCACTCACGTCGGATCGAGGAACTTAACGAAAGGAAATGTAACTGTTTACGGGGTTAGCATCTTCCGTCAATATTTCACCAACGCGTTTTCCCGCCCAAAACTCTCGGCTATAAATATGAGAACAATTCAGGCATGAAATTCAAGTTACACACACTTCTTCAATACTTCTTCTTCTTCTTCATAAACACATACTTATTCTCACGCCGGAGTCGGGTCAAGGAGAGAACCCCTCTTCTCCCCTTGACGAGGCTAACGGTGCTTTGTTTTGCGGAGTTGCCGGAGAAGAAGAACTGTTCCATCAGATCAAAACGAGAGGAAACCAACACTTTTATGCAGATCCAAACCCCCTAGATATTCGGATTCAGGTCGTTTACCTAGTGTTTCTTCAGAACGGGATCAAGGATCGGTGCCATGACATGCTCACCATCGGGATGATCGATGACAAGATGATCATGGACAAGAGTGGGAGTAAGGAAATGACCCTCGTCTGGAATGCCATCAGTAGTCGGCAAATCATCTCCCAAGTCGGGCAACGGGAACGGCTGCAAGTCGTCGTCGGATATTATCTCTGGGTCACTCTCTGAATCTGAGGTGAAGATCACCGGCTCAGACATAATCTCGTCGTCGGAGACTACTGCCATGGGATCATGGTCGTCAGGCAATCCGCTATTAGGTGAAGACATAGTGTCTGTAACAAAGCATTCACAATATATGCACATATTTAACTACTATCATTATGCAATCAAAGATAATGAAATCATATAATAGTATCCTTCCTAGTCTCCCAGACTAAACCGCCCAGTCTCCCAGACTGAACTACCCAGTCTTCCAGGCTAAACCACCCAGCCTTTCAGACTGAAACACCTAGTCTCCCAGACTAAACCACCCAGTCTCTCAGACTGAAACACCTAGTCTCCCAGACTAAACACCCAGTCTCTCAGACTGAAACACCCAGTCTCTCAGACTGAAACACCCAATCTCTCAGACTGAAACACCTAGTCTCTCAGACTGAAACACCAGTCTCTCAGATTGAAACACCAAGTCTCTCAGACTGAATCACCCAGTCTCTCAGACTGAACCACAAACATAAACCTTGAAATGTGTTTCATGTATTTTCTTTTTAAAAAAATGTTTGTTTCTTGGATCTGGACGTTTCGTGTATGCAATGAAAACATGTTGGAAAAATATATTCGTGAGAGCCCTAATGATTGTAGTCTAGACTCGAGAAGGAATCCTAGTTCGCTACAATCGAAGCTCTGATACCAAGCTGTCACACCCTGACTTTTGCAGAAGCGTGATTATGGCGTGACTTTCTTAATACCATTGCATTCAATCATAACAACAACTAAATGATAAAACCAAAGGTGATCATCCATTAACTTAGTTTAGAACATGACAACATTGATTAAAATACAGACATCAAATTCGAGTACAAACCATGCAACTTGTTTTAGAGTTCACAAAGACTCGACAAAAGACATAAATTTAAACTAGGTTTTGAAAGTCGTGTCTTATCTAGAATAAGACACACAATCCAAATCCTCAGACATAGGACGACACCTTTTATTCTCAACTCTACTTGAAACATCAAAATGCCCGCCAGATCCATACTTAATTTCCTGAAATACATGTAGTTTGAAAACATCAACAAAACTTGAGCGAGTTCATGTGAGTTGTGTGTGTGTGCACGAATCATCCTTGAAAACATTTGTAAGTATATATGTGTGTATATGAAAACTGGTATGAAGCAACAAGGAATAGATCAATTAATGTGTAGCTAATACATTAACATACGTGAAATGGCGTAGGAAGACTCAAACCTAGCAGATTTTGCACCGGGCCTCCGGCTGTAAGACATAGTCACCTCATGGGCCACCCTGGTCCACATGGGTGTGGGCTTGCTACACCCAAATAGATCTATCACTCATGTCCCTCGGTCCTAATGCGAGGATTAATGGTCCTAAGAGTGTGCCTACCCAATCACATGATCTAACGGTAGTTTCCTTAGCTAACCATACCATTTGTAATTGTCAATAAACATTTAGTAACATGTACTTCACCCCCGAATTTATAAAACTGAAAAGAGTTAAAAGAAAAGGGGGACATGAACTCACAGTTTTGTGTTCCTTGTATCCGATGTAACTCAAAGCTTCCTCTAGAACGCACGACTACCTACATTTGTACTACGGTCCATTAGACGAGCGGGTCGTGCCTTGTCTTAGTATTGATTAGTGTCTTTGAGTTACGTTTCAAAGTGTCTTCATTTTTATTCCTAGTATATAATTGTTTGTTAAAATAATCAATATTGTTTTTATTAAATTTTGGAATAATTGTTAAAACAATATATATTAACTTAATACTTCCCAAGTATTTATGCTTGTATTTTCCTTCCCAAGGATGGGGTATCTTGTACTTGTATATTTTGCCTTGTATTAGGGTCATATTCCGGTGTGAGTTTATACGTACGAGAATACGTATTTTTATTGTATTCCTTAAGTATCCTTTATACATAATTTCATGTTAATTATTCTGGAATATTTTCTTTAATAAGGATTCAATATATATTTCCAAAATATATATTTTAAGGGGTGTTACTTAGAAAAATTATTTAAAATTTTTCTTTGGCGAAAATATTTGTAATTCCTCATAAGTTCAAAAATTAATATATTTTCAAGTCTTAACTTAGAACATATATTTAAACAAATTTTTATTCCAAAAATGATATGTTTCATATTTATTTGAGAAAATATCTATTTCACCCTAAAATATTGTATATCATGTTTGTGTAAAACGACACATATTTCTTAAAATAATATATCTTCTAAAATTATATATTTCATGCTTGCCAAAAATAATATATCTTCCTTGTCAAAAAATATGATATATTTTTGTAGTAATTGTAAAAATCATGTTTTTACTTCCTTGGTGTCCAAAATATTATTTACCAAAATATACCTGTGAATAAATTTTCCGGAATATTTTGTAAGTCTTATTCCATAGTTCGGTTTTACCAATATTTGGTGTAAATGTGTATATTTATTCTTGGAATTTTGGTATTATTTTGGATTGTGATTCTTGGTATTTTAATGAGTTATATTATTTCATGTCATAAAATAATATAACTAATACACAAAATATACAAACAATCACACACATGGTGTCTTCTAAATATATATTTCCTAAATACATATTTAATCACTTTTATTTATGTGACATCTGTGAATTTTAATCCTTGTACTGTTCCGAACAACTTTGTATTTAATGAAATATGGTGTTTTAATTTCAATATTTGTTTAATTATTTGTGACATTAGTACGTTTTCAATCATTGTTCAATTCCGAACTCTCAAACATGTTCTGGAAGTGAAATCATAAACCGTTACGTAAACATAATCAGTTTAACGCGACGTACACTCCGGAACTGTGACATAAGCCAAACATACCCTAAATACCCTTTACATAACTTAGAAATAAGTTTCGAAGGATTCTGTATGGCAAAAACATGTTTATTCGAACTTTAGAACTATTTGCGACAAAACTACGTAACAAACGTTGGTGACCGCCCGGATAATATTTAAATCCTAAAAATATTCTGTTATGATTAAAATTTTATTTCTAATCATGTTCGTGTTAAAAATATATTAAAACCCTTAAAAACGTTATTTTTCAAAGTTTAAGCGCGTACCGTGTGTTAGTGCGTAACACAGTGTTTCTACTGCAAAACGCAGACAACGCAACCAGTCTCGGCAACTGATATTTATTTCTGTAATATTTTGGCGAGTTTATTTTTATAGAATAATAAAAATAATATAAAACGCCATAAACCGGGATTAAAACACTAGACATTACACTTAACCTCCAACTATTATCTAATTTACCATTCAAAAATTACACTTACCCCCCCCCCCCATATAATTTACGGTCACAAGGACCCCACCAAGATCACACCATATCTCCTAGATTTCATTCTTATTTTATTAAGATCTTGCTTGATTTTATGGACAAGATATTGGTTGGAAGATTATAAGTATGGGGTGATATCTTACAAGATCATTTTATTCACAACTTCACTCCACTCCCTTACCAGGTGTTTTCAAGTGATATCAATCTCCATATCATCAAAATCTCATCAAAAACTTACTTGAATCTTGAAGGTATAAAGTTTATTTTTAAATCATACACTTGATTCTTGGTTGTTCTTGATGATTTGGAAGTTTCTCTTGAATCTTGGAATTTTTCACAAACTTGAAATATAAAAAGAAATGGGTCTTGATACAAAATAAAAATGGTAGTATATATGTGTGTATATATAACCGTAAATATATGTATGTGTATGAGATTTTAGTTTGAGTTGATTTTTGATAAATACTAGTTTAGGATGTTTGCTTGCATGAACAAGATTATGTGCAAATATGTTAGAGATATAAAGGAGTGATTGAATCATGAGTTGTAATTTGAAATAATGTTAGTATTTTGACATGTAAATGGCCAAAAATTTATTAGACATATTTGAGAATTTTTAAGTTGTTGCATGTTCTTGAATGATAGTTAAAATGCAAGTGTTTGATGATTTGTGTATGATATGATGAATTTTCAATTAAATCAGTAAGTAAACATGAATAAATTACATGTTTAATGCATTTAAATTCATATGAAATGATGATGATATGATAGTGTGCTTTAGACACTTGTACATAAGAATACATGTTGATTTAAAGCTCAAGAAATGATAAAAAATGATTGGATGACAAAAATGTTTTAGAACAGATTATAAACACTAAAAATAACATTATTTGGTATATTATAATGGCATGAAACTTTGTCATAGGTTTGATAGCTTTGCATGTTGTACATGTAGCTTAGAAAGTGGTAAAATATGTGAAATTTGCATGATTTATGTGCTTTATGTGAGACCTGAACTATCATGAGTATAACCACTATTTTATTCAGTAAATAACATGGGTTATGTTAAAATATCAAGTCGTTACGATTTGGGATGGTTAGGGTAACGTTTGATGCAAAACTATGCGGTTAAACGGTTAAAAATCGGCTTTTCAGAGGATTTTTATAAAACTGACTTAGATCAGTAACTAAACTGATATTTTTGCTATAAAAAGAATTATTTTAACTTATATTAAGTTTACTTGGTGTTTGGCTAGTCATACATGACTTCCGAGGCCCAAAAACGTTACCAAATCGCTAAAATACGCGTTTTTCAATGTACACTAGAATGGGTTGTTCTTGGGTAAGTTTTATGTGTTACAAGATGTTATGTGATTTATAATATGTGTATGATGACTTGTTAATACTTGACAAGATTATGTGTATTACGCTATTATTAGTATGTTACATTTGAGTATATATATTACGACGCGCAAATCGTAGATATATTGCGTATAACATGATGAGGGTCACCAATAAATTCGTTCAAGTCGCAAAGTTTTTTTTTAAATATATATGAACTCATATATATATAAATACACCAATATAATAAAAAATAATAACTTTTCGAGAAAATCTCGAAGTTATGTGAAAATTCTTAGTATCGGAGAAACTTAGGTATTTTTGTGAGTTTTTGATTATTAAATCATTTTTATTTAATTTAGGACGAATAAACAATTTGAGGGATTGTGTTAACATATAAAAACGCACCCAAATGTGAGTACATAGTTCCCCTATTTTACGTTTTCAAATGTTTTGGGGTGAAGCATATGTGCACAACTTTACTTTTCGTTTTCATGATATTATACATGTTTTATAACATATTACATATAATACATTATTTCAAAGACATTTTTATGGTATATTGACTTAGTATACCTAACATTTGGTTTCAAACACATTTTATTGGCATATTGACTTTGTATGCCTAATGCATGGTTTTACAAAGACATTTCTCATGACATGCTTACATTGAAAAGGACATTTGGTATGTTTAATGAGTTAGTAGTACATTCATTAACATTGATCACGCCGCTCGGTAGTATGTAATAGCGCTATAGGACTTGACAAATCCCGTTCCCGCTTTCTAGGAATTTCAGAAGGGGAATGACAGAATCCGAATACATTTTTGATAAACCTTGATCCTGATAAGGGTTTATCCGACAGTCTCAAGGCTTGAATGTATGCGATAGACAAACCACATAAATGTTCATATCGATAAAAGCAATGGTTTCAAAACATAACTTTTGATTTTAACTTTTGGTTATTCAAAGACCTTGTTTTGTACATGACATTGGATTTCAAAAGACATTTGTTTATACTTGACATTAGACATTATTTACAAATGACATTTGACATTGGACATTGACATTTAAACAAAACATTATTTCATGGTTATTAATAAGTGATTTAAGTAACGAGACGTGTGTAATATGATAAAAGCATGGTGGATACGCCGCTGGTACTTTCTATATATAAGCGCTTTTATTGTATTGCATATCGTGGCGTTATCTAAACCACTTCAACAAGGACAAGACATGACATATTTTTATACATATTATTTTCATTTGGTTATTTACTTAACCATACTACTTTTTCGTTAAACATTTCTTTTAACATTCAAAGTCATGAATCTTCAACACTAAACCTATGTTACTCACAGGCATTTTTATGCTGACGTATTAACTTTCACATATGTTTCAGGAGCGAATGTTTGATGTGAGCAAGCTACACTTAGGGCGACTTGGGCCTTAGCAATCTAAAATCAAGAAAGTTATCATCTTTTATGTTATGTGTTTTGTTTGAACTAAGACAATGTAATAATTTAAACTTGTAAAACTTAACTTTAATTGTGACACCTGTGCCTCCACGGCCATCAAACAAATACTGTATCAATGAAATATTGTATTTCATACTTGGGAATTGTATAAATATGTGTATCCTTTGCACATATCAATTCTTGTTCGATTTCAAGCTTTAAATCTCTTTCTAGAAGGTTATACACGCACTGATGCGTAAATATAACCCGTTTAATGCAACGAACACTCTGAAATAGTGAAACAGGCTTAACATACCTTAAATAACCTTTACATAACTTAGAAATAAGTTTTGAAGGCTTTGGTATGGCAAAATCGAGTTAAATCGCTTACAGGGACTAAAGTTGACAAACTCTGAAAGAATGCCAATTTGAACTGTAACAGACATTCCGGAACATGACCATAAGTTAAACATACCATAAATATCCTTTACATAGCTTAGAAATAGGCTTTGAGGGATTCGGTGTGCTAAAATAACCTTTTGGGTCATCCAGGGACTAAAAGCGTCAAAAAGTGCACAAGTTTGCACTTTTGCGCATAACTTAGGTTCTGAATACATCCGGACATCCAAAAATTTATGTAAGCATTATAATATTATGCTTTAGTGTTTGGCTTGTCAAAATTCCATTCGTCGCGCATTTTGGACCGTTTTTGCGTCCGTTACGACTTCCGTCGTAATTAACCGAACATCGTAACCGTATGGCCAAACAAACCGACATCCGAGATGTTTTCAAGCATATTTCATGTTACCTATGTCTTAACATCATTTTGGGGCTTGAAATTGGGTTTGACGGGTGTTAGAAGTGCCGTTACGCAACGAAACAAGGTGCAGGGACCAAAAGTGTAATTCTGCCAAAGTTGATGGCTTACGGACCGTAAGTGTCACACCCCCAAAATCCACCTGCGGAATTCCACCGCTTGGAGGCGTGACTGACCAGGATCCAGCCACCAATTATATTGAACAAGCATGTAAGTGATGATAAAAATCCAACCAATACAATTGGTGTCCAAACAAAACATAGTTTAAGTTGGAAGCGGAAGCATAACGTTTAAAACCAAAACATAAGTTTAATTGTTTCAAAGTTTAACATGGCACACAGCTGTCCATGTCCCACAACGACTCTCTTCCATGCAAGCTTCAGCTAAGTACCTATTGACCTGCAAAGCATGTAGTAACGAGTCAACAACAAGTTGAGTGAGTTCACGGTTGGGTGTTCATTTTTAAGTTGTTCCAAAAACAGTTTCCTTTAACTGGCATCCTGCCGTGGGGGTTACCCCATAGTTGAAAACGTGATTCGTTTACCCATTTACTCTGGCAATACAGCCGTGGGGGCTACCCCGTGTTAGTTATCTGGCATTTCGGCCGTGGGGGCTACCCCATGTATACACTAGACTCGTTACCATATCGACTGCTGACTGTAGTCATGTTTATGTGCCCTGAACTGTCAATGTCTATCATCATTGACGTGCCCAGATCCATTAGTTCACGCCCGTCCTCTGCGGCACGGTGTGAGGCTTGTCAGACCTAAATAGCGCTATCTAACTAATGACCCGCTCGCCATTGGCCCGGCGATTAAGTCGATATAAAAAGGAGGGACTTCGTGATAGAGTTTTGGTCTAGTACGAGTTATCTTTCCATGAGGACGAGGAATTATATTCATGAACCAATACTGTCCTACCCAAGAAAGGACGAGTAATCCATGTTCCTTAACCCCATTCCCAACCCCTGGGAATCCCATGCTTTGTAGAGGGTTTGAACTCACCTTGGTTTGCTCGGCAGATACACAGAAAAGTCAAGTCTAGATGCTAGTGGTCAACCACGTCCTAACATGGTTATCATATACGTCAGGTTCAAACCAAGAAATGCGCGTATGTTTTCTACACGTACTAGCACGTTGCATACAAGTATTATTCATGGTAGTCCAAATCAACAGTGCACAACATGCACATTCAACAGTAACACATAAGGTCCATATGTTCGGCCCAAAAACTTAGGCCTGTAACCGTGCAAGCCTAACAGATTACACAATCAGGTGGTTTCGAGTCGAGACTAGAGTTCTCGAGTCGAGACGGTGTTGTCTCGGTTTAGTCTTCATCACTCGAGACCTGTTGGCTTTGAGTCAGGTCTCGAGTCGCAACAAGACCCGTAACCTGGTCTCGAGTCATGTTGTTCGTGTGTTGGTAATTTGTGGTCTCGAGTCGAGACTAGGGGTTCTCGACTCGTAACCTGTGTCGCAATCCGCGGTTTCGAGTTGTCACGCTTCTGGTCTCAAGTCGCAAGCACTGCGGTCTCGAGTTGTGGCTTAATGGTCTCGAGTCGAGACCGGGGGTCTCGACTGGCACATCTGCTAATTGCCAGCATTTGTACTAGCCAACAGAATTCTGATTTCATGATCTTGTGTACTATCCAACCAAAATTCATCAACATGTTTTCTTGTCTAATACTCACATAAAACGGATCAAACAAGCATTTTTCAAATGTTCATAACATGTTCATATCATATTCAAATATTCATATTAACCTTCAAACTTGTTCATCATTTTAGGGCTTTCCACATTTTGCAATATGATTAATCAAACAACCCTATCCTATCATATATTCTAACCACGCACATTATCTAACACACATATGCAAATCCGATTTCATGAGCAATAAACCTCCTAAACATAACCAAGCCATTCGGATTCAAACCATATAGAGCCGATTACAATCATTCATGATCCATCACATATTATCTATACCAAGCCGACATTACATCATCATATAACAACAATCTTAGTACCGTCTATTCAAGAGGATGTATTCATCATGCATAAAACTTAACAAGCAAACATATTATCAAATAACTTCATCATACATCATCCTCAACCGGAATACAACACATCATCATCAACCGAGATACAATACATAACATGAATCACTAACCGGTTAGAGAAGTAGTGGTGAAGAATGAAGCTTTACTTGGTGTGCACAAGCTAATCCGAGAACCCTCTTGTGGTCGACCAGTTTGATCCGAGAGAGAGAGAGAAGGTTTGTGCTTCTAGGGTTTTAGTGAGAGAGAATGTAGGAGTGTGTGTGTAGGTTGCCCCAAAAATGGCAAGGTTGGCTATCCACCAAGGTTATATACTCGCTCCAAGTTAGTGCACCCTAATGGCTTTCGGGTGGGCTAAAGGAGGTGCATGGCCCAACCGGCCCACGGTTTACTGTTCACTCGAGACCAAGCGGTCTCGAGTCGGGTCCTTGTGTTTTGGTTCCGGTGCACTACATACATACTTGTATAAAATTATACTTCATACGTACACCTTAATAACACATAGCACATTAAGATAATCACGAACTTTCATTTACTAAAATATATAAACACATAACGTTCAAGCATGTTACATCAAGATGCAAAGAAGGGTTCTAATTTACGAGTTGTCACAGAAAGCCATCACCCTTACGGTCCGTAAGCAGGGGTCAGATGCAGAAAATCGTTTTGACTGCTGAGTAATAGCTTTTAAACACTCCAAAGGCCAATTCCACATGTTGATCTCTGATGGTGGGGGCCATTTTGGGTTCCATAACATTTCAACAAGTGTACGGATGATATTCGATCACGGTTTTCAAGAAACGATCCTAACGGTGGTCCATTTACTATAAATACCCACCTTAGTTTTCACTTCTTCCTCACAAATCTGATCAAAAGTGCTCTAAGTTGAAGCCCTTGCTTCATACCTGAGTTGTTCGATCAAGATTTACAAGCGGGGACCCTTTGTAAGTGTTACTTCGTTCTCTTTATTCGTTTATCGTTAAAAGTCAAACTTTGTTTGACTTTATGCGTTGACCAGTTTATGGTCAATGCGAAGTTCGTTTGAACTTCATAACGTGAGCGTAATCACGATGGTTATAGTCTCTTGTGACTATACCTACTGATTACCACGTTATCTAGGCTCAGTGACGAGTCGTAGTTTCGGCCAAAATGCGTATTCTTGCGTATTTTGTAACCAAACTACTCTTGGGTATCAAAACCGTTTGTTTTGATACCAAAACTTTTTTCTAAACTTAGTTAAGCATGTTTTAACATGCTTAGCTCGTCACTTTTAGTTTAGTGCTTATATAGGGTCGTAAGGTAAGCGATCTAAACAATCGCTTATACTTTCGAACCCGACCCGGTTGGTCGATCATTAGGATCCGACCAAACATACTAGGTGACCATAGTTGAATAGGGAATAACCTTCCGAGGTTATACCTTATGGTCACATCGTTTAAGTAATTGTATGATAGGTAGTTTATATGCCTTAGGTAAATGACCAAAATGCCCTTTTTACGCCAAAATTCATATTAAGCATATGTGACATAACTTTTGATATCTAAACTGATTTGGCAACAATATTAAACATGTTAGGCATATAATACTTGTCATAGGACTAGTTAGGCGAATGCGTTTTACGCGAACAACGCGTTAAAGTAGCATAAGCTACCTAGACGGGTCGTAATGGGTCGTAAGCACTTAGGTTAGGTTTCATTTAGTATGTAGGCTTTGTTGAACCATACTACATGAGTTTCCATACTCGTTTGGTTTACGAACCCACATTCTATCCGATCCTCCGATATAGGTCCGGTTTATTAACATAGTTACCTATATTAGGTGCCGTTTGATTCCGTGATCTCAAGCATTGCTTGGTGGTTATCTTAGGACTTCTGAGCAATATCAAGTGAGTACATAGACCCCTCTTTTATTGTTTTCCAAACATTTTGGGGTGAAACACATGTGCTTACTTGTTACTTTCATGCCTTCCTGCTTTCACATCATATACTTGCTGTGTTCATTAGTACATTTATAGTACATGATTTCATTGTGTTTTGCTATGTATGCCCATTGTGTGCATAATTAGTACATTGTTTTACATTACATTTCATGCTATGTATGTCCATTGTGAGCATACTTAGTACATTGTTTTACATTACATTTCATGCTATGTACGCCCATGTGTGCATACTTAGTACATTATTTTACATTACATTCTATGCTATGTATGTCCATTGTGTGCATACTTAGTACATTTATTATTCATCACATGCTTACATTTTGGGTATGACATTTGGTTTGTTTAAATGGGACAATGTACATTCATTAACACCGATCATGCCGCTCGGTAGTAGGTAGTGGTACCATAGGACTTGACAACTCCCATTCCTGAAATCCCGGGTTTGTTTGGATTGGAAGGAATGACCGAATCCGAATACATTTCTAGGTGGACCTTAGACTTTGTGCTAGGGTTTATTCTACAGTCGCAAGGCTTGGATGTATGAATGTTAGGATCGGAGGCTCTCATGATAGTGTTTGTTTGTTTAAAATGAATGATCAATGAATATGAAAACATGTTAGGTGCAGCGGAAATGAAAACAAACTTTGTAAACACAATCAAAGGAGGAAATAGTTTGATAAACAATTGCTTCACATAGAGTCAAAAGATTACAAATTAAAGCAAAGGATTACAGTCATGCTTACAAACTATACTCCCCCTCAGCCTGATGCCCCAAGGTTGGTTGCACATAAGATGAAAGGATTAGACATGAGGAGAAGAACTCGCTCAGTCAATCAAATGTAACAGTACAGGGCACTGTTACATTTATAGGCAAACCAAACCACTGAGGTATCTCAGCTGACGTCACCATGAAAGCGACGTCTAACAGCCTAACAACCTGTATCTATTGTCCTTACACAAACACTGCTAACCTAACCACTGACTATACATAAAACAAACAATTTACTAAACAGCTGCTCTCCCTTTATGTCAGTGCTTTCCTCAAGGTTGATCAGTCCTTGACTGGGCAGTGCTTTATCATCAGTAGATAGGACCAGCAGTGTTGGATACTTTAGGGTTTTCATCAGCAGTTGAAAGGACAACAGCAGTTGAATATGAGCAGCAGATAGAGACCATCAGTTGTTATAAATCACTTTCAAGGGGAGAGCAAAGTGTAAACCGCTGCTTATTGTGAATCCACTGTTGTGACCAGGTTTTGGCTTTACATTATCTGTTCCTCTGGTAGGGTTCAATCCCAACAATCTCCCCCTGGAACAGATAATGCCAAAACCTGTCATTATTCTGGATCTTTATTCCTCACCAGAAGTTCCCTTACATGTCTTTTAAATTCTTCTTCAAATTCCTTGGAACTTGTGTCATCTTCATCCCTGCACAGTGTAAGCTCAAGGAGATCTAGTTGATCTTCAACACCCAGGCCTAGTGCTTGATTCCTTGATATATGCCTCACTTCTCCATTGGTTCTGACCAAGGTCAATACGTGGGTCTTTTGATCAGACATCCACTTTAGTATTTTTAAACCAAATGGGTTTCTTGGGAGAGATTTATTTCCTGATGAGCTGGATGCATTTGGCCTTGAGAAAAACTGTAAAGCAGTATCTTGAACTTCAGACATTTTTTAAAAGCTTCTTCTATGACTTTGTTTGCTGCAGCTATATCTTCTGCAACTTCTTTGTCAAGCAGCTCCTGTTTCTGTTGTTGATCAAGCTCACTGTCTGTGATATCTGCTGATGATGGTTTGCTTACTACTTTGACCCTTTTGGTAAGGTCTTGTAGTTTTGCTAAGTTTTCTTTATCTGAAGCCAATTTCTTGGTAGCTTCTTCAATCAGATCATCTTCTTTATGCCTTTTTTCTCCAACAGTCAGCATTTCCTTTCTTTCTTTTCTCAACCTTGTAACAAAGGCTTCTGCTGTGCTGATCTGTGTTTCAAAGGTCTTGACCTGTTCCTTTAGCTTTTTGTAGTCAGACTTTTTAGGAGTGTCCCTCCTTTTCCTAAGTCTTTCATAAGCTTCGTCTGTTTGCTGCTTGGTCCATTTTGCTATGGCACTTGCAGAATCCACTCTTGCATCTACCAACTCATGCTTCTTTCTCTTGTATTCAGAAATAAGATCAGCTATGAGCTTCCTGTATTTATTCCAATTTGGAGCTGTCTTCTTCTTTCTTGGATCATTGTTAACCTTTTCAATTCTTTTTGCCTCATGCTTTAATGCAATTATTGGCCAATCTTTGAAATCTGTTTCTTCACCAGGATAGAACTTCTCTTTCATTATGTATGCAAGATATTCCTTCCTCAATTCATTTCGTTGATCTGCTTCAGGAGATATGCTTGACATTTCCTTGTTCAAATCACTTGCATATTCTTTTATTTGTTTAACCTTGTTGAGCAGGAATTCTCTTCTTTTCAAGATAGCTTCATTGCCTTGATTCTTGCATTCAATTTTGGCTCTTATCCTTGCTTGTCTTACTTTCATTTCAAGATATTCATCCATGTCTTCTGGAATTATGAAACCTATGAGAGAAGGAAATTTCCTTTTTGAAGGATCATCCTCAGTGTAAAATTGTTTCATCTCATTTTTCACAGCTTCTAATTCCAGTGGATTCTTAGCAGCAACAGGATCATACTTTTCATCAGTGTCCTGAGTTGTTTCTCTTTTTCGTTTGTAAAGCTTAGGAGGTTGTGATGCAAGACTGGTGGAAACAGTGGAAGATGACTGACTAACAGCTATTGAAACAACTGGTGTCTCAACATCTGTTGTCATTACAACTGCTGATATGTCAGCAGTTGTCTTCTGCTTTTGAGCAGGGGATGGAAGCGGTGAGGTAATTTTTGATGGTGGTGATGAATCATCATCTGATATGAGATTCCTTCTCCTTTTTAATGAAGAAGAAGGAGCAGATGATGTTTTGGGTGGATCACTGGTGGTAGATTGGATAGTAGTGGTTTGTGGCAGTGATTGACTGACAGTAGTTGAAACAACTTGTGTTTCAATCACTGTTGTCATTACAACAGATGTTGTAACATCTGTTGTCTTCTGTTTTATGACAGGAGGCAGTGGTGATGGTATGATTGTAGATGATGATGGTGGAGTAGTAGTTGTAGTGGTGTGTGGTAGAGTGGTGTGTGTTGGAGGTGTGTGTGTTGATGAGATGGCAGCTGTTTGGCTACTGACAGCAGTTTTTGTAACTACTGTTGTATCAGCTGTTTGATTAACAGGTTTTGAGACCTGCTTTTCTTTTTCTTTTTCTTTTTCCGGCTCAATGTAGAGGCCATGCTCTATTCCCTTCGTATTCATTTTTCTCAACAGCTTGATATTCTCCCCCTTTTTGGCATTATCTGAAGGGGGGTTATCAAGGAATGATATGGAAGAAGGAGCTTTGCCAGAGACACTTTGAATGCTTGCCTTGATAGCCTTGATATCTTCTTGAGTGTCCTTGAACCTTGATTCAACCATGTTGGTCAGCATTTGTACTTGAATAGCATGCTTTTTGTCAGCCATAAGTTGCTGTGCTTCAAGCATGGGTTGAAAAATATTCCAAAGCTCATTTTTAGCAAATGCATGTTGTGCAGGTGCCTGAGCAGGAATAGCAGTGGCTTGTGCTTTCTGAGCTTTTAAAATCTCTTGCACCATCTTCTTTATTTCAGCAACTGATTCTTCAAGTTTGTCAACTCTGCCCGTCAATTCCTGATATTTTGAATCATCACCTACTTTAGTAGGATCATCTGAATCCCCACCAGCAGTGGTTATATCAATGTGTGTCTTAGGAACAGAGTCCCAAAAATCACCCATTGATGCCCCTTGTTCTTGGTACTGGGGACTTCTTTCTTCAGCACTTGATAAACCTTTGATGTTACTAGTGGTCAAAATAGGCTCACTAGTGGTTAACATTGGTGCTATTGAAGAAATTGCCTTCAAGGGAGTCTGATTTATGAAACAACTGGCCAACTGGAGACCTGTTGATCCACCAGTTGTAGTTGCTGCTCCACTTGAACTACCACCGAGAGTTACTTGTAACTCAGGGGGTGTAACTTCCTCAATTGTTGCTGGGATAGCAGGAGTAGTAGCATCAGACCCAGTCACCTGTGGGGGTATACTCTCAGTGACAGGTGATAGAGAGGAACTGGTTTGTGTCTGAGCTATAGCAGCTGCATGCAACAAAGGTAGCATGGATTGTGGCATTATTATTGGTGAGGGGATGGGGGTTGAAAGAGACATGTCCTTGGGATCAGGACTGAGGAAGATGGATCCGAGTGGATTCAGAGCTTCATATTGTGGTGTCCCTGTGCTTACAACCTGATCCTTTTGTGAGGATGCAGGAGGAGTTTTAGGTATGGGTTGAGATCTTTCTTCCAAGTGCTGTGAGGAAGTAGCAGCAGTGGTTTGTGGTGACTTTTGTGTTGTCACAGGCATTTCCTCTGGGATCTCATCTTCCAGAGTTGCATTTGTTTTGGGTTTGGTGGGTTTTCTGGATGTTTTTCTTTTGGTCTTTTTGGTTATGTCAGGTGTGGGTTTCAAAGCAGTGGTTGTGCTGCTATGATCACCTGGAGCAGTGGGCTCAGCAGCTGATACCTGAGGAGCAGTTGTAACCACTAAAATCTGCTCAGGTACCCCTGCTTTTGTTTTTATTGGTGCCATCATTCTTGAAAATGTTTCTTTTGTTAAGCTTTTTATTTGACACTGAACACCTTGTTTTAGCAAATTTAAATTTTCCTTTTCAAATTTTTGTTCAAAATAGTAACTCAAAAATCTTGGAAAAAGTAAAAATGCTTTACTTTCAACGTTTTTCACCATGTCATTGAAAATCTCCTGGGAGTAGTTGTAGTCCTTATTATTCAAAATAGCGTAACCCAGGCATTGAATTTTCAATGGTATTTCGTTAAAAGATGTTGTTTTATTCGAAGCACACATCAGAAGTGTGTGAAATAAAAATCTTGGAGCAGAAGGAAAATAACCTTTTTGTAAGGTATCAACCTTTGATTGTTCTGCATACCCCCTGTTTACGAAATCAGTCTTCATCTCGGCTTTCTCAAAAGAGAGTTTACCTTTCTGATCGTTGAGATTAAAGACTTCGGAGATCGACTGTGGGGTTATTTGAACTGCTTTACCCTGTATTAAGGAGTTAATGGCTATGACTTTTCCGTCTTGTTTTTCAAGCGACGCCTTTTTCCAAAACTCTCTCTGGGTTTGCAGATAGATGGGAGCATTTGCTGTCAACAAAGTTTTGTACTTTGATGCAGATAATGTATCAATGATGGTGTCAAAGGTGTGATTATCAGTAGGTTTTGTGAGTAAACCCAGATAGTTGTGAGATTGTGTGAATGGTATTTCGATGGGTTCTTCGGCCGTTTGAGCGACCTCTTTGGAAGGTGATGGTGATTTAGGTTTTGATTTTGATTTTGTCATTGTTGCGGAGAAGAACGAAGGTGGATTTTGGAGATTTTGAGAAGAAGGGTTGGAAACTGCTATGAGAAGAGAATTTTGGAATTCAATTCGACAGTGTAAAACCCTGTTTGGGGTTTAGGGCAGGGTTTTATTTTAAAAAAAATGATCGCTGATGTGGTAGCGGTTATTAAGATCTGAGGGCTAAAAACTGACCACGTGTCAAACACTGATGAAGTGGATAAAGTATGGAGAACAGTTGTTTTAAGGGCCACTGACGTATCAAGCATCAGTGGTTACAACGGTAAAAATTTTGGGCAGTGGATGATTTTTACTATCAGTGGATAGCATATCAGTGAATAAGACACTAATTTTGAGCATCAGTGCTTTTCAAGAAAATGAGGGATCAGTGATTAACTTTCAGCAGTGGACAGTGTTTAGAGATCAGACGTTGGAACAAAACAGTGGTTAGGGTAAATAGTACAACTCTGAAGGACAGGTGTTTCAGCAACAGTTTTGAAGATTTTCATTCAAGGTTTTGCCACATGTCAATTTTGAAAGACAGTGGTCTAGTACCCCAGATGATGAAAACTTTTTGCTAAGGCAACTCATTTTCGTTTAATATTCAATTAAAACATGAGTACCCTAGTAATTCAAGCACAGTTTGCAATCAATTTTTGATGAAAATTTAGGAACAAGCCTGAGTATGACATGATCATGACATATGTACCATTTCCTTTTGACCCATTTATGAGGACACCTATACCACCAAAAATAAGGTATTACATCCTGACAGGAGATGAAACTATTGCCAACAAAAACAAGCAAGAGTTCCAAATATATTATTCCAAAAAAAAAAATGAATAATATATCCTGGTTATTTGAGAAAATCCTTTGAAAAAAAATGGTTAAAGGATTTTCTGAGAACAGTATCAAAAAGGATCTGGTGTATTTTCAATAGACGACATAATCATATCATTCTCAAGTTTTATGAAAATGGTCAGTGGTTTGACAGCAGTGGTAGAATATTTTGACAATATTTTGACCACTGTTTGGTATCATTTTATGTGTCAGTTGATTGCAAACATGAGGACACATGGACACATGAGTTTTGAAGATCCTGTTGTAGATCTAATTTCTATGTGATGACTTTGAAAATTTGTCTAGTCCTTTTGTAAGTTCAATCACTGGGAACACAATTGTCACCTGAACTTCCTTGAACCAATGAGCACAAGCAGTTGCTTAATTTGACCATTATTACCCTAAACTTTGACTCATAAGTGTTTTATGTTTATACTCTTTTCTTTTGACTTCAAAAGTTTTGAGATAAACACACTTCTGAGTTTTTGTGAATATTAGTCCAAAATCATTTTGCAGTAATGTTTTGAGAGACTTGGTCATGTTTTCACAAGTTTTTCATCCAATCTCACATTACATATGATGCGGACTATGTTGACCCCTGTTTTCTTAATGTATTTGAACATAGTTGATTTTGTCCTTTTTAGGAACTCCACCTGTTTTCAACACATAAGATCTAAATAACTAAAGTTTTAATTTCCCTCTTTTTGTGTTAACTAAACAACAATGCTTTTATGAACATAGGTTTTGTTAATCTGAGGTTTGTACTTTAGTATTTAATGAAAACATCACATATTCCACATCAACAGTTTAAATCAATTTAGAAAATAAAAATAATCTCATGGTTTAACAGATATTGCTTTCAGATCTAGAAACCATGAGTGTCTTGTGCATGAATTTACTTGTTGTGTGAAATTTGTGTGTCATATGACATCTTGGTTGATTCACAGAGTTTTCGAATAACCATTTTGAACATGATTTACACAGTACTCTGTTTTTCAACTAAATACAACCAACCTTAGTATCAATGAATTTTGAGCCGAATGGTTATGTCAAATTGATTGTTAGATCGAATTTGACTGTCCAAGCTCTGATACCAATTGTTAGGATCGGAGGCTCTCATGATAGTGTTTGTTTGTTTAAAATGAATGATCAATGAATATGAAAACATGTTAGGTGCAGCGGAAATGAAAACAAACTTTGTAAACACAATCAAAGGAGGAAGTAGTTTGATAAACAATTGCTTCACATAGAGTCAAAAGATTACAAATTAAAGCAAAGGATTACAGTCATGCTTACAAACTATACTCCCCCTCAGCCTGATGCCCCAAGGTTGGTTGCACACAAGATGAAAGGATTAGACATGAGGAGAAGAACTCGCTCAGTCAATCAAATGTAACAGTACAGGGCACTGTTACATTTATAGGCAAACCAAACCACTGAGGTATCTCAGCTGACGTCACCATGAAAGCGACGTCTAACAGCCTAACAACCTGTATCTACTGTCCTTACACAAACACTGCTAACCTAACCACTGACTATACATAAAACAAACAATTTACTAAACAGCTGCTCTCCCTTTATGTCAGTGCTTTCCTCAAGGTTGATCAGTCCTTGACTGGGCAGTGCTTTATCATCAGTAGATAGGACCAGCAGTGTTGGATACTTCAGGGTTTTCATCAGCAGTTGAAAGGACAGCAGCAGTTGAATATGAGCAGCAGATAGAGACCATCAGTTGTTATAAATCACTTTCAAGGGGAGAGCAAAGTGTAAACCGCTGCTTATTGTGAATCCACTGTTGTGACCTGGTTTTGGCTTTACATTATCTGTTCCTCTGGTAGGGTTCAATCCCAACAATGAATTTTCACAATACCGCATAGATGTCTATATCAGTATAGCATGCATTTGTTACACAAAACATAACTTTGATTTAAACCATGTTTTACTTCAATACCTTGATTTGTGCATTTTACATATGGTTTAGTTAATATATCTCACTCACCATACATAAACATTTTGACATTGATATACACAATTCATGATTCACAATAGACATAAACATTTTGACATTGATATACACAATTCATGATTTACATCAGACATAAACAGTTTGACATTGATATACACAAAACATTTTGACATTTGATTTTACATAAACATTTTTACTTTGGTGGTTTGGTTTGAGTAAGTGATTTAAGTAACGAGGCGGGTGTAATATGATACAAGCATGGTGGATACGCCGCTGGTACTTACTATATATAAGTACTTGTATGGTATTACATATCGTAGCGTTATTCGAATCATTTCAATTTAAGACATACAACATTTTATACAAATAACATACTTTTCACAAGACATTGTTTTACAAAACAACTTATCTTATACAAACTCATTTTACTTGGTTATTCATTTAACCCTACATTATTCTCTTATTTATACATATCATCCGATCTTATTGCTTTTCAAATGATTTACAAGATAAAGCAAATTACAAGGTTCATGACTAAACATTTTCTTAAACATAAGTCATGAATTCTATTTTCACAAAACCTATGTATCTCACAGGCATTTTTATGCTGACGTACCTATTTTCACATGTGTTTCAGGATATGATGCATAGGATTTATCAAGATACACTTAGGCGGACTTGGGCCTTAGTGACAATAAAAGATTCAAGACTAGTTATTTATGTTATACTTCTTTGATTGTCAAGACATTTTAACTCTTTTATTTAATAAAACAATATTTCAATTTCCATGTGTTATGAAACAATGATTCTGTTACAACACTCCCCGACGTTTCCGCCACGGTTTGTTGTTTTACGTGGTCGGGGTGTGACAGAAAAGTTGGTATCAGAGCTCATGGTTATAGGGAATTAGGTTATTAGTAATGCTTTGACCTAGTCTATAACCTTCCTAGGACCCTAACGCGAGTTTACTTGCGTTTAGACATAAAACAATACCGTCACCTATTCTTTGGTGATAACCACAACAAGAACATAAATTTCAAAACCACTTTGAAAACTAATCATCTGTTCTAGGATGATTGATTACTAGGTTTTGAACCCTCTGTTATAAGGTTTTGAACCCCTTTGAATTTTCAAAACCTCGTCAAAGTTTGGGTCTTATAGTGTGAACACGTGCAATCTGGAAGAGTGGATGCCTGTACTCTGAGTGTTCTGTCTAAGGCTAGAGTGTTCATACAAATCCACATAATCGGACCAGTCACTCTTACGTGGGAACTCTTGGGGTGAGTGTCCACTTATAGGCTAAAACATGTCTTCGCGATACATTAATATGCCCGCTTACTTTGATTAGTCACCGTCTCATTTGTTTGCCTTAGGTAACAAACAAATGATCGCAATTTCCATGCGTTGTCATTCTGTTTTGATTATCCGATAACCTTTCACCTGTTTCTCCATATGTCTTTCATTTCCTTCTAGAATGTCTCTTCCTCTCAGCAACGGTCAAATGTCCGAGCGAACAGCCAATTTTGCCCAGCGATTAGGCGAAGTGATTCTGAAGACTGTGGATTTAGGCATTGCCATGTATCGTCTCCAGGATGAAGCCACTCAAGAGTCACCAAAGGAGACACAGGCCAAGCCTTCACCTAAGCCAAAGAAACGTAAAGCTTCAAAGAATCCCGCAGCGGTTGCACCAAAACAGGCAAGACCTAGCCAAGTGACAGCACCACCAGCCAAGAAACCAATCAAGGAATCAAAGACCATGGATGAACAGACTGGATCCCCTAAGAAGTCAAAGAAGCGAAAGGCTTCTCAGAACTTCGTCGTGGTCGCTCACAATGGTCAAGCCAGCCCCAACCAACCAGCTCAACCCCCTGCTAGGAAGCCATACAATGGAACTGCACCCTTGTGCAACCAATGTAACCTTCATCATCATGCTAGTGTGAAGTGCCGCAAATGCCAGATTTGTGGACTTATAGGTCATACAGCAAGGGTTTGTCCAACTGCAGCCGTACCAAATCAAGCAGGACCCATCCGGGTGGCAACACCACCTGCTAAGAAGCAATACAAGGGAACGGCACCAATATGCGACAAATGTAATGGGCATCACCAAGCTCACTTACCGTGTCGTCTGTGTGTATCATGTGGACGAGTTAGTCACCTGGCAAGTGCTTGTCGAATTAACCCAAACCAAAGTGGTCCAAATCAAGATGGCGACAATCCTGCTCAAGCTCGTTTCTCACCAGGGTCCTGTTACAACTGTGGCGAGATGGGCCATTTCCTAAGGGATTGCCCAAAGCTTGCTAATGCAAATCCAACCCACGGATGAGCAGCTGGCTGACTAGAAAATGTTGTTGTTTTATGCTTTTATTCTTCTATTTTCTTGTAATGTGAAACAATCTGTTTTGTTTATAAATAAATCGTTGATCACAAATTCTGATATACAAGTGTAGTTACATGTGTGTATGGCATTTCCCTATAATACCTACGTTAAGGAACTATGTTCCTTACAAACTACTCTTGTGAATTTCCCATGCTTGTGTTTACTCATGATTCCCTTGGTAAATTCTAAGTACTCGTTTCATTCTAAGAAACGAAGTACAGAAAAATAAAGTGGCATTATGAGTAATCGTGCTTTTGCACATCTGTGCCTTTGAATCTTTGGTTAGATAACTAAGGATATTTTCAAATCTCATACCCATTACGTTTTGACTTTTCAACATACATAGTAAGAGTATTTCAAAAGCAATCTTCATGATCTCAAAACATTTCATATAGTTTGAAAACAATTTTTTTTCAAATGCATTCTCTATGTTATTTCAAAAACATTAGCTATGTTTCAAGAAAACCTTCATGATTTCAAAATGTCTCATATAGCCTGAAAACAATATTAATACAATATATTTTCTTATCAAGTGCATGATTTCAAAAGCATCATTCATGTTTTCCAAAAACCTTATACATAATTTCAAAATTCATCTCGCATGATTTTAAAACATTTTTATAAATATACTTACCTAGTACATCTACTTTATGATTTCAAAAGTATTATATATAAGGTTTCAAAAACATTGAACACATTTTTTTTAAAAGAAATCCCATACATAGTTTTCAAAATATTTTCCTCATACATTGACTTAACTTTCAAATTCTGCTTCATATGTCACCTTGGCATATCTAGCATCTCAACTTCATAAGCATTTTGTTTCTTCATGTTTTGACTAAAGCACATCTAGTGCAAGGTTTCAAAATATCTTCAACTTCTAAAATCAATATGGGATCTTTTTATCTTCACAATTAGACCCTTGTGGATGATTATCATTCAATTTAGAGTCCTTAATTGGATTCCTTGTGTACCTAAATTCGAACATTTCGGTTCCTGATAATCGAAATCGAACTTTTCTTTTAAAAATCTTTCTATCTTTATAGTTAGATTCTTGATAATGTTTAAAGTACCAAATGAAACCCACGAGATGGATTCCTAGTGTGCTTTAAATACATATGCTCTGTTAGCAAAACAAATTAACAAATTAATGATCTAGATAAACAATCTTTGTGGTTATAGGACTATGTGTTTATGCATCTTGTGTTTTCTTTTATGCATTTTGTGTTTTTGTATACTCTGGATATTCGTTATCCAAATCCTCGTAGAATCTTTCATATCTTCATATGAGGGATTCGTAGTAGGATATTCAAAAAGGTACTACCTTAAATCCTTAATGGGCTTCTATGTAATAGTTAAGACCCTTGGATTATATAGTACCACTCCATGATTCATAAGAGACCCTTGTAGGGGTCTAGTCAAAAAGATTGATTCAAAAATCTGGTTAAGAATGACATGTGATGATATAAGCTGAAAAGACTCCTTGGTTGTCTATTAAAATCATTTATTGATTTAATAAAAGGGACCCTATGATGGTCTAGTCACACTCATCACAGGTTTGTTCATTTGGTTTTCCCTTACACATTATAAAATAGACTGTGTGAACTATGCAAGGAATTGCCTAATTATGGACGCGTACATAATTATGAAATTTAGTGCACAGAAACCCAGTAAGATTTATTATGTGTAAGAACCGATAGTGACAACAATAACAAAATGAGAACGATGTAATGGAGGTACGGTGGACGCACCAATGACGCTTCATATACTTGTATATAAGTATCCCTCTTACATTGCAAGCATGATGTTATTAAAGTTACTAGAAGTTCAGAACCCTAACCAATGTTGTTTGATCTTTTCAACTTCATGTTTTAAACTCTCACATGTTTCATCTAAATAAAATTTCGGGACGAAATTTCCTAAAGTAGGGGAGACTGTGACACCTGTGCCTCCACGGCCATCAAACAAATACTGTATCAATGAAATATTGTATTTCATACTTGGGATTTGTATAAATATGTGTATCCTTTGCACATATCAATTCTTGTTCGATTTCAAGCTTTAAATCGCTTTCTGGAAGGTTATACGCGCACTGATGCGTAAATATAACCCGTTTAATGCAAAGAACACTCCAGAATAGTGAAATAGGCTTAACATACCTTAAATAACCTTTACATAACTTAGAAATAAGTTTTGAAGGCTTTGGTATGGCAAAATCGAGTTAAATCGCTTACAGGGACTAAAGTTGACAAACTGCGAACGTATGCCAATTTGAACTGTAACAGACATTCCGGAACATGACCATAAGTTAAACATACCATAAATATCCTTTACATAGCTTAGAAATAGGCTTTGAAGGGTTCGGTGTGCTAAAATAAACTTTTGGGTCATTCAGGGACTAAAAGCGTCAAAAAGTGCACAAGTTTGCACTTTCGCGCATAACTTAGGTTCTGAATACATCCGGACATCCAAAAATTTATGTAAGCATTATAATATTATGCTTTAGTGTTTGGCTTGTCAAAATTCCATTCTCCGCGCATTTTGGACCGTTTTTGCGTCCGTTACGACTTCCGTCGTAATTAACCGAACATCGTAACCGTACGGCCAAACGAACCGAAATTCGAGATGTTTTCAAGCATATTTCATGTTCCCTATGTCTTAACATCATTTTGGGGCTTGAAATTGGGTTTGACGGGTGTTAGAAGTGCCGTTACGCAACGAAACAAGGTGCAGGGACCAAAAGTGTAATTCTGCCAAAGTTGATGGCTTACGGACCGTAAGCCATCACCCTTACGGTCCGTAAGGAGGGGTCAGATGCAGAAAATCGTTTTGACTGCTGAGTAACAGCTTTTAAACACTCCAAAGGCCAATTCCACATGTTGATCTCTGATGGTGGGGGGCCATTTGGGTTCCATAACATTTCAACAAGTGTACGGATGATATTCGATCACGGTTTTCAAGAAACGATCCTAACGGTGGTCCATTTACTATAAATACCCACCTTAGTTTTCACTTCTTCCTCACAAATCTGATCAAAAGTGCTCTAAGTTGAAGCCCTTGCTTCATACCTGAGTTGTTCGATCAAGATTTACTAGCGGGGACCCTTTGTAAGTGTTCCTTCGTTCTCTTTATTCGTTTAGCGTTAAAAGTCAAACTTTGTTTGACTTTCTGCGTTGACCAGTTTATGGTCAATGCGAAGTTCGTTTGAACTTCATAACATGAGCGTAATCACGATGGTTATAGTCTCTTGTGACTATACCTACTGATTACCACGTTATCTAGGCTTAGTGACGAGTCGTAGTTTCGGCCAAAATGCGTATTCTTGCGTATTTTGTAACCAAACTACTCTTGGGTATCAAAACTGTTTGTTTTGATACAAAACCTGTTTTCTAAACTTAGTTAAGCAAGTTTTAACATGCTTAGCTCGTCACTTTTAGTTTAGTGCTTATATAGGGTCGTAAGGTAAGCGATCTAAACAATCGCTTATACTTTCGAACCCGACCCGGTTGGTCGATCATTAGGATCCGACAAAACATACTAGGTTACCATAGTTGTATAGGGAATAACCATCCGAGGTTATACCTTATGGTCACATCGTTTAAGTAGTTGTATGATAGGTAGTTTATATGCCTTAGGTAAATGACCAAAATGCCCTTTTTACGCCAAAATTCATATTAAGCATATGTGACATAAATTTTGATATCTAAACTGATTTGGCAACAATATTAAACATGTTAGGCATATAATACTTGTCATAGGACTAGTTAGGCGAACGCGTTTTACGCGAACGACGCGTTAAAGTAGCATAAGCTACCTAGACGGGTCGTAAGCACTTAGGTTAGGTTTCATTTAGTATGTAGGCTTTGTTGAACCATACTACATGAGTTTCCATACTCGTTTGGTTTACGAACCCACATTCTATCTGATCCTCCGATATAGGTCCGGTTTATTAACATAGTTAACTATATTAGGTGCCGTTTGATTCCGTGATCTCTAGCATTGCTTGGTGGTTATCTTAGGACTTCTGAGCAATCTCAAGTGAGTACATAGACCCCTCTTTTACTGTTTTCCAAACATTTTGGGGTGAAACACATGTGCCTACTTGTTACTTTCATGCCTTCCTGCTTTCACATCATATACTTGCTATGTTCATTAGTACATTTATAGTACATGATTTCGTTGTGTTTTGCTATGTATGCCCATTGTGTGCATACTTAGTACATTGTTTTACATTACATTTCATGCTATGTATGTCCATTGTGAGCATACTTAGTACATTGTTTTACATTACATTTCATGCTATGTACGCCCATTGTGTGCATACTTAGTACATTATTTTACATTACATTCTATGATATGTATGTCCATTGTGTGCATACCTAGTACATTTATTATTCATCACATGCTTACATTTTGGGTATGACATTTGGTTTGTTTAAATGGGACAATGTACATTCATTAACACCGATCATGCCGCTCGGTAGTAGGTAGTGGTACCATAGGACTTGACAATTCCCATTCCTGAAATCCTGGGTTTGTTTGGATTGGAAGGAATGACCGAATCCGAATACATTTCTAGGTGGACCTTAGACTTTGTGCTAGGGTTTATTCTACAGTCGCAAGGCTTGGATGTATGAATTTTCACAATACCGCATAGATGTCTATATCAGTATAGCATGCATTTGATACACAAAACATAACTTTGATTTAAACCATGTTTTACTTCAATACCTTGATTTGTGCATTTTACATATGGTTTAGTTGATATATTTCACTCACCATACGTAAACATTTTGGCATTGATATACACAATTCATGATTCACATTAGACATAAATATTTTGACATTGATATACACAATTCATGATTTACATCAGACATAAACAGTTTGACATTGATATACACAAAACATTTTGACATTTGATTTTACATAAACATTTTTACTTTGGTGGTTTGGTTTGAGTAAGTGATTTAAGTAACGAGGCGTGTGTAATATGATACAAGCATGATGGATACGCCGCTGGTACTTCCTATATATAAGTACTTGTATGGTATTACATATCGTAGCGTTATTCGAATCATTTCAATTTAAGACATATAACATTTTATACAAATAACATAATTTTCACAAGACATTGATTTACAAAACAACTTATCTTATACAAACTCATTTTACTTGGTTATTCATTTAACCCTACATTATTCTCTTATTTATACATATAATCTGATCTTATTGCTTTTCAAATGATTTACAAGATAAAGCAAATTACAAGGTTCATGACTAAACATTTTCTTAAACATAAGTCATGAATTCTATTTTCACAAAACCTGTGTATCTCACAGGCATTTTTATGCTGACGTACCTATTTTCACATGTGTTTCAGGATATGATGCATAGGATTTATCAAGATACACTTAGGCGGACTTGGGCCTTAGTGACAATAAAAGATGCAAGACTAGTTATTTATGTTATACTTCTTTGATTGTCAAGACATTTTAACTCTTTTATTTAATAAAACAATATTTCAATTTCCATGTGTTATGAAACAATGATTCTGTTACAACACTCCCTGATGTTTCCGCCACATTTTGTTGTTTTACGTGGTCGGGGTGTGACATTAATTATCATGTGTTATGAAACAATAATTCTGCCTCACTACTCCCCGATGATTCCGCCGCGGTTTGTTGTTTTACGCGGTCGGGGTGTGACAGAAGAGTTGGTATCAGAGCTCATGGTTATAGGGAATTAGGTTATTGGTAAAATTTTGACCTAGACTATAACCTTTCTAGGACCTTAACACAAGTTACCTTGTGTTTAGATCTTAAAACAATACCATCACCTATCCTTAGGTGATTACGAAAAACAAGTACACAAATCTCAATTCCATTTGAAAATCAATCATCTATCCTTAGATGATTTAATTTTAGGCTTTACGCCTTTAATGTTTTCAAATCTCGTCAAAGTTTGGGTCTTAATAATGTGAACGCGTGCAATCTGGAAGGGTGGGTACCTGTACCCTGAGTTTTCTGTCTAAGGCTAGAGTGTTCGTACAAATCCACATAATTAGACCAGTCACTCTTACCTGGGAACTCTTGAGGTGAGTGTCCACTTACAGGCTAAATCATGTCTTCATTATGCATTATATAGACCCATTTACTTTGATTAGTCACAGTGTGTCGTTTGATTATTTTAAGTAATGAACAAATGACCACCTTCCTTTGTTTTGCCGATATTTTCAATACTCCTTTTGATTGTCTTATGTCAATCTCACACATTTCCTTGTGTTTCTTTTCTTTTAGATGCCTCCTCGACGTGATCAAACTCAAGATGCCGCAATGGCAGACTTGATCGCTCAGCAAATTGTTGTTGTACTCCCGAACCTAGTAAATCAGTTAAACCAAGCAAACAACAATAACCACGCACCTGTTCCATGCAACTTTAAGACTTTCAATTTGGCTAAACCGCTTCAGTTTTCTGGGTCAGGAGGAGCAACTGGGCTCCTACAGTGGTTCGAGAGTCTCGAGAGTACGTTTCTTCACGTTCAATGCCCGAATGAGCGAAAGGTTGAGTTTACGTCAAGTGTGTTTCAGAAAAGGGCGCTTACTTGGTGGAATGGTGTGATGAGGGACAGAGGTGCCAACGTGGAAATGGCTCAAACATGGGAAGAGCTACGTGCACTTATGATGAAGGAGTTTTGTCCTCGTCTTGAACTGAGGGAACTGGAAAATGAATTCCACGATCTCAAGCAAGATAGTGGAGAGCACCGTGCCTACACAGACCGATACGAAGAACTGAGCCTGCTGTGTCCCACCATGGTCACACCTTTGGATAAGGCGATTGAAAAATACATAGATGGTCTTCCTGATCCCGTTCAGGATATTGTCATCGGCAGCAACCCTACCACAGTGAGACAAGCCATTGAGCTAGCTGCAACCTTCACTGAGCCTCAAGTCAAGAAGGGTAAACTCCACCGCAAGGGTGACAAGAAACCATCTGACAAGACAGAAAAGAAGAAGGGAAAGAAAGCTGAAACCTTGAAGAAATCTAGGAAGCGTCAGGCTTCCAAGAACTTTGTCATTGTTGCACAGACCAATCAAGTTGCTCCTACCCAGCCAGCACAACCACCTGCCAAGAAACAGTATGTTGGTACTGCACCTCTTTGTAACAAGTGCAATTGTCATCATCAACCACATCTTCAGTGTCGTCTTTGCAACAACTGTGGAAGA